>CM060636.1:18748662-19008662 GCA_030578275.1 Meda fulgida | reverse complement strand
GTCAGCATAACATTTGAACTTAAAACTAATTTAAAGTTTCACCTGTTAGTGTGTCCCCTTTCATAATGTGAGGCATCTCTTTGGTAATCTGTCTATATTCTTCATTTTTGAGTGAAATGCTGAATTTTATACACGTCTGGCAGAAATAGTTAACAGTACAGACAACCACTTTTACCTTGGATCGTTTAAACAAAAATCAGGTCCTAATGAGCTTCTTTTGGCAGCCGATCTAGAGATCTCAGTGATTTCTGTTTCCACCATACAGAAATGGAAGAATATTGTGAACAAAAATTGGTGGGAAACATATCAAACTTTGTGAGTGACGCAATTCTTCACAAATGTGCAGTGTTTTCTACATATGCATAATCTATTTTTGTAAGTGCTTCTGAGCTCTTTGACAATTTGAAACATTGTTAAAGCATGACACTTAATTTGTTAGCGGGAAAAGGACACAGAAAGACGAAACAGGAGAAGGAACTACTTTAGTCTGTCCTTCTCCATGGGTGTCCAAAAGATTACAGTCACCTTTTCAATGAACAATCACCTCTGGCATGTGTGCACCTGTTTTTAGTGACCAAGCATGATCATACTATCCAAGAACAATGATTTCATTTGAGTTGTTGTAGAGTGCTATTTAATGCAATGAGGCAGTTTGGTTTGCAAACACAGAATAAGAAAATGGCTAATTTTGAATTAGCAATTTGATTAATTTAATCATGTGGCTATTGTTACCTTGTCCTTGAACAAAGAGGTCAACAACAGACTGATATGTCTGCCAAAATAACTGTTGTGCTGTTTGAATAAGGTGTTAAGAGTAATAAATCACTTCACTCACCAAATGCAACTCTATAAATACATGTTAGGCCACTCATTTGTCTGAAATGAACTTAGTCAGCACTTCAAGCTCACAGTCAATGGCCTTGTGCAGGCTACTGTCCAGAAGCAAAATGGCAAACAACCACCTCACTGTTTCTAAGAGGCATGTATGAAGCGTTGGGCATTTAGTGGACAGATTATCCCAATTATCTGCCAAAGTAAATCACCAGCTAGATTTAGCCTCATGCAGGACTACATAGGCAACCTGAAGCACCACCAGTTTCAGGGAACTGTGATGAAATCAAAATGAATAGAAACATATTCTGGTGTGTTACCAGGAAGATGACATATGCAATATCAGCTGTTTCTTTGGAAGAAATAGTTGAATGTAATTCAAGTTTTCCCCAAAAACTAATTTGCCCATGTAATACAGTATACATTTTTATAATATAATATAATAATTGTCAGGGTTATGGACTTTTTTATATTCTGTTTTGTTTAGTTCCTGCTTCTCTGCTCAGTTCAGTTCTGGTTTTCTTGGTTATTGATTATCTCCTCGTTTGTTTCTATGTATAATTATCACCAGTCATTATGTTCATCTTGTATTTAAAATCCCTGTTTTATTCAGTCCCTTCTCCCTTGTCGATTCTCATTTCAGTTTGCATTTTTGTTTATATTTTTCCTGGTTTTGTGGATCACAATAAAGACTGCTATTCCTTATGATATACCTTCATCGTACGATTCCTCATTAATATCATGAAATATGGATGAGTATATCTCTTCATAGCTGGATGCCATTTATTGTCAGGTTTTGTAAGGTGGTAACAAATAGGTGGTGGCAAGTAAGCACTTTAGTTTTTTAAAGACTATTATTATATTGCATGTTTTTTTTTCATATAGATTTATGTGCTCTATGATGAGTCATAAATGTGTTAGCTAGCTTATAATTCAAGTTTCTTCTTTGAAATCTTACCCATGTGTCATTTTAAGCCTTGAGTATTTTGAAGAGCAGGTGCAGAGTTAAATGAGCCCCATTATCTGACTTTGTGTGTGTGTGTGTGTGTGTGTGTGCCTTGTAGGTCTGGGGTCAGCTGCCGCAAGCACGAGCGGATCAACTATGCAAGTATGGAAAGAAGATGGCACCTCATAGTGCTCTCAGTGACAGGTTTTTCATAACCACAGGCAGTGCTCTCTAGGTTTCCAGGAAGATAAAATGGAGTTCTAGAGCAAATCATAAGTTACGTCATGACAAACAGCTTCATTCCCTCTTGGTATTCATGGAAAGTTGTGTGTAAAAGGGTGGTCACTTTGACTGACATTTTCCTAGAAGTTGATGGAAATTATTCAGGCTGTTAATACTAAATGTCACTTAAGGCATTATAATTATCTCCAATAATAAATATATTGAATGAGGTGTGTGCGTTTAACACAGTGGGTTGAATGGCAGGTTGAATTGCCATGGCAGTATGTTTCATAACATGATGGCTAAATAGAGATGATGGAAATGAAAAATGGCTTGAAATTCTTAACAAAAATAAAACAAAATAATACACTATTTAAATCAGGGGTACTCAAGTTCAGAGGCCAAGAGGGATGCATTTGAAACCACATAAAATGCAAAGTTTACAACTAGAATCGTAAGACTTTTATTTACAGTAGGCATAATAAGACAATATTTGTAGTTTATTTGGAGTTTATTATCTAGCTAAGTCTTACTAATCCTATAATGGTTGTCCTATTTAAAGTGTCACTGAACATGAAAAAAAAGGATTAATAGTTTGTCTTGCTGTATTCTTAATGCAAACATGCATTAGTATGAAAAAAAATTTCAACATGCATAAAGAAAAATTATTGGGCAAATAAACTTAACAAGAACTGATGAAAAGAAGTCCTTGTTCCTAGTGAAAAGTCTGCATTGTTTTCAGAAGTAATTTCAGGTCTGGCATTTGGCTGAGATTGTCAGCAAAACGAAAATGTTGCACCTTTTTATAGTCTTTTTTATACTTTTTATATTTATACTCAGGGTCCCTTTACAAATGTTTCATTAAAAAAAAATGCAAAAATAAAGTTACTTCGTTTTTAACATACGAGCACAGTCTCACGCATTTGACAAATCTGAGGCGGGCAGGGGGGTGTACCATGGTGGGGGTCCATGGCCGGGGATGTGGTTCCCTGAGGCAGGTTGAGGGGTGTGGTATTGTGGGGAGTCACTTGTTTATTTTTGAATGAATCAGTGTTTTCAAATTAATTGGCTGAGTTAATGATTGACTCACTCATAAGGCCAGTCACTTGCTTTGTTTTCAAAAGAATCAGTATTTTTAAACAAGTTGGTTGAGTTAAGGATTCAATGACTCACTTATAAGACCAGTCAGTTGTTTTGTACTAAATTAGTGTTTTGGAATGAATCAGTTGAATCAGACCATGAATCAGGTCAGGGGCTGTATCTGCAATTGCATATATAGTAGACAAAAACAATATGTGAAAAGAGTAATAAGATCTCTGATACAGTTATTTGATACTTAAATCTGACCTGAATTTGAAGTCAAAAAGCTGAATATTATTGTATAATTGTTGTGGCATTCCCACGGTGTGGATGTTTGCTCTTTGTGCTGGGTGTCAGATCATTGTTAGTGACATGTGGTAGTAAAATATAGAAGCATCTTGATTTATTGAGGTGTCAGCATGCCAGTATGATCATTACTTCTATCCCAGGCAGCTGTATTAAATAAGAGGCGGCTTTCTGGGGTTTTGTGGAGGCACGGCAGGTTTGGGTTCCATGAGAACACTTCCTAATTACGCACCTAATGGCCTTTTACTGCTCAGCCAGAGACATAGACAAAGAAACAGGTAGTTGTGGGTTTTGAGGATGTTGAAATGACCCGAAAATTTTCAATGGTTGAAGTTTTTGGATCTGACGTACTCTGGAAGAATTTTGCAACCAGCTGAAAATGTGCAGTGTTGCTTTATTTTGTGTACGATTTAGTCCAGTACTAGTCCACTATAAGGATTATAATCATACACATTTAGCATTTTCTGAAAATTTTTATTTCATTTTTCTGTGTGCATCCACTCTCCATATAATTTTAAGGCTTACCTTTTAAACCTGAGTGTGTGAATCCATTTGGATGTAGACATTCCTCTCTGAGACAGTGACATGTGGAGCTTGTGTCAGCGTGTCATTCTTCAGTCCGTCGTGACTGTTTTGTCTGTTGAGGACGTGTCAGTCATGCATTTTCAAAGTAACATCACCTCACTGACCCACGGGATAAGAATCATTCACTCTGCCACGGTCAACCAACCGCTTGTCTTTCAGTCTCTGTTCATTCTCCTTCTCAGAAGCATCACACTCAAACTGAAAGACATTCAAGGTGTTTTGGGGAAGCTGCTTTGGAACTGTATCTTACCAAGTCACAAGCTAATCAATTCAGTTATAGTTAAACTAAAGCTACTGGTTTTAAAAAGATTTAACTAAAACAGAACTGCACAAAAATCATTGAAGGGGTTTGAGTGAAAGTAACTGAGTGACTGTCTAAATTAGGGTATAGAAAATATAACAACACCCTAATATGAATAAGCAAAGTTGAAAAAAAGTACAGAGACTTGAATCAGTGAATGGATTTTTAATTGGTAATTTACAGAACAAACAGTTTCAGAAGAATAAATCAGACTTTCTTTTTGTTACTTTTAACAAAAAGTTATTTATTTACTGCTCAACACAGTATTGTTCATTCAGAAAGAACTTGATCATTAACTTGATTGTTTGGTTTACTAATCATAATGCCTTATATTAAGTTTAACCTCTCCACATATTCAGTATCTGACATCTGTTTGTTCCACTGCCTGTCCCTGTGCTCCCTCTCATATATCATTCTCCATTTTTCGGTCAAGTTAAAAGCAGACATACTACTGTGTGCAATGTCCTGGCAGAGAGCAAAAGGCTGTAAACAGAACTGCATTAGTCTAATGAGAGACAGTAAAGGTGTTTAAATCAGACATGTAGACAGAGAGTCTAACATTCATGAAGTAGCTGCAGGTTATGCAGACAGAAATATTTGAATATTACCAATTTCTGAAAACTCAAACTTAAAATGTGTCAATGCTCTCTGACTGTTTTCAAAAACATCCTTTCATCAAGGTATGGACTTATCTAATGATTGTTTTTCTACAGTACTGTGATCCTGTTATCTCCTCATTATCACGGTGTATTTAAGTTCCTCCTTTTCTTCTGTTTGTTATATGGTCACTTCTACGTTTAGTGTGTTGCTCCTGCCTGTTTTTTATGGAACATTGTTAATAAACTTGGTGTTGGAACTTTTTTCTTCGTCTGTTTACCTGCAAACACCCGTGACAAAATTATAATGAATTTTAATTTCTGCATCTGTGTGTTTATGAAACGATATGCTGAAAGGTAGTGTTGAATGTGTTTGAAATATTTTAGTGAAGGGGTTTACAATATTTTAGATGTTATGGACACCCAAATACGATCATCCTGTGCAAGGGTCCCCCATCCTAAAATGTAAAAGGCAGCTATATATATATATATATATATATATATATATATATATATATATATATATACAAATTTATTTATTCTGTAAAAGTCTGCAAATATGCATAAAAAATGAATTGGAAAATGTTTAGTTTCTATTTAGTTAAATTATTTAGTTTTTTTCTACTCTATTACTGTGTTGTACTGTAGCTCTGTTATTATTGTTTTTTATAAACTATTAATTTTAATCGATTTTTTTATTTTGTTTATTCAATTTTATTTATTTACTTCAGTGTTCTTTTATTATTTTTTACACTTTATCTTCGAGTATGTGTGAGTAGGCCATCTTAGGTACTGGAAGTGATTTGTTTACATGTGGTGACCTCTACAGCTGAGGGATTTGGACAGGTGGTATGTGTTTGTTCAGAAATAATGGTGCTAATCTATAGTGCCCACAAATGGACACATGAACATGAACCTCTCATGTGTTCTCAATAGCAATTGTCACAGTTGTTTACTGCACACAAACACTCCTGCACACAATATCCATCCATCCTAAACTGCTGATTTTCGAAACCACTTTTACAGGGGTTACAGGGATGCTGGAGCCTGTCCCAGCATCTTGGACCATTGATAGCATGCTGAACAGATGGCTAGTCAATCACAGGGCTAACATATAGCCTATGCAGTCATTCACCACTCTCACACGGGCAGTTTTACAGCGTGCGCACAAAATGACATCGCAAAATAGTGATATCTGAGGTTGTTGACAGGTAAGTGCTTTGACTTTTGTGGAGCTCAATGTTATCTCCTTCCCTGGCCTAAAACATTGAATTACACAAAAATATATATATAATTACACCGGAATAGTGTTTCGTTTTCAGAGTCATGTATAGCCTGAAATGTTCCAAGATCACCACCAGGGGGCCCTAACTTCACAATATTACTGTGCATTATTTCAGGCTTTAATTGCAACGGTTTCTTTTTAGATTAGTTAACTGCTTTATACCCTTACATTCCACATGATAAATATTTTATTTGCTGATTGTTTTTTACTTATTTCATCCGTGGGCAAAGATCTGATGTCAAAGATTTTCCTAATTTTCCATCTCTTCATATATGCTGTGATATCCTAATGCTCTTGATCGATCTTCCTGGAAGTGTCCTGCTAGTGCAAGCTGTGGTATTTTTTTACATAACACTCTATCAATTTGAAACCTCGATTCATCGCAAATCAATATAAAACATGTGGTGTTGCATTCTCTGTGCTGTATTGTGCAGCATTTGTTTTAAATTGTTGTCAGTAAAGTTGTAGGCAGTATGAAACATAAATGAGTTAACATAAATGAGTTAATGAGTTAACATAAATGAGTTAATGAGTTAATCTTATTTTATGTTTCACAGAAGAAAGAAAGTAATGTGTTTAGCAAAGTTTGCAGCTTCAGTTGTTGTGGTGCATAATTGCAAAAGCTTCATTGGCCAAAAATGTTTATTTTATCACAAAAACCCAAATTATTATTTTTTTTCCCAATTTTTCTCTCTTTCTTTCTCTCTCTTTTTTTTTTTTTTTTGCCCTGGTACAAAATTACCAGCTTACATCATTTGACTAATCACATCATCAGCACATGGGAAAGTATGAACTAGTACAAGTCAGTATCATTCTGATTGGATTACAAGAGTAGACTGATTACTATAAAAGGAGGGAATCATTGTGTTCTTGTGTTAGCAATTGTTATCTCCAAAAAAGATCTGAAACCATTGATTTGCATCAAAATGGTCTCAAGTGCAAGGAAATTGCTGCAAAGAATATTGCACCTGAAAAGAAACATTTAATTTCAAGTAGAAAGGTACAACTCCAGTGAAGATGGCTTCAGGACGTCCCAGAGTGTCCAGCAAGAGCCAGGATCAGCAGTCTCCTACTGAGGAGTCGGCTCTGGAGTTGTGTCACCAGCAGTGCAGAGCTTGATCAGGATTGGCAGCAGGTGGGTGTGAGTGCGAAGACCTTTGGACAACGGCCTTGTGTTAAAGAAGGGTAACAGCCACTTGTCTCCAAGAAAAACGTCAAGGACAGAGTGAAATCCTGCAGGAAGTACAAGGATTGGACAGCAGAAGACTGGTGCAAAGTTGTTTTCTCTGATGAAACCCCCTTCCAACTGTTTGGGACATCTGAAAAATCGATTGTCCGCTGAAGAAAAGGTGAAAGACTGTCCTATGTCATGCCAACAGTGAAGCATCCCGAGACCATCCATGTGTGGGCTTGCTTTTCATCCAAGGGAGTGGGCTTTCTCACAATTCTGCCCCAAAACACCTCCAGGAATAAAGAATGGTATCAAAATATCCTGCAAGAGCAACTTCTCCCAACAATCCAGGAGCAATTTGGTGATGATCTGTGTATTTTTCAGCACCATGTCACAAGGCAAGAGTAATAATGAAGTGTTTCAGAGATCATAACATTGAAATTTTGGATCCGTGTCCATGGAGGCAACTCAACCAAAACTTAAAGGATTAGTTCACTTTTAAAAAAAACTTTTGCTGATAATTTACTCACCCCCATGTCATCCAAGATGTCCATGTCTTTCTTTCTTCAGTCGAAAAGAAATTAAGGTTTTTGATGAAAACATAACAGGATTTTTCTCCATATAATGGACTTCAATGGGACCCAAACGGTTCAAGGTCCAAATGACCGTTTCAGTTCAGCTTCAAAGGGCTTTAACGATACCAGACGATGAATAAGGGTCTTATCTAGCGAAATGATCGGTCATTTCAAAAATAAATAAAAAAGTTTAAGTTTTATAAACACAAACGCTGGCCTTGCTCTGTTCTGTGATGCGCGTTCACGACGTCACGTAATACGCAATTACACTGAAAAGGTCATGCTTGACGTATGTGTATTCCGGTTCAGAAAGGTAGGGCAGGGCAAAAAACTCCATCTCATCTTCTCCTCTAAGTTCAAAATTGCCCGACATCGTTGTTTTACCTTTTAACTTCCTTTTTTTGTAAACGGCGTTTGACTTTGTTTGCACGTTCAACTTCTAAACACTGACTCGGTACTTCCACATACGTCAAGAAGCGTGACCTTTTCAACATATTTGCGTATTACGTGACGTCACGAACGCGCATCACAGAACAGAGCAAGGCAAGTGTTTGTGCTTATAAAACTTCAACTTTTTTATTTAGTTTTGAAATGACCGATCGTTTCGCTAGATAAGACCCTTATTCTTCGTCTGGTGTCGTTTAAAGCCCTTTGAAGCTGAACTAAAACTGTCATTTGGACCTTGAACCATTTGGGTCCCATTGAAGTCCATTATGGAGAAAAAATCTTCTCTTAATTTCTTTTCGACTGAAGAAAGAAAGAGATGGACATCTTGGATGACATGGGGGTGAGTAAATTGTCAGCAAAAGTTTTTTTTTTTTAAAGTGAACTAATCCTTTAATCCCATAGAGAACCTGTGGTCAGTCCTCAAAAGGTGAATGGATGAGCAGAAGTCCACAAATTGTGATCAACTCTGAGCACCGATAAGGCAAGAGTGGATCACCATCAGTCAGGATTTGGCCCAGAAGCTGATATCCAGCATGCCAGAGTGAATTGCAGAGGCCATGAAGAAGTAAATATTAATTCTTTTCATGTATTGAATATTTTTACAAACAAAAGTCTTTAAAACAGAAGCAGTTAAAGCAGATAACTTTATGAAACACTTTAATTGGTCTCTGCCAATACTTTTGGCCACGACTGTACATTTACTCTCGTTTGGCAGACAATCGGCAAAGAGAGCCATCCTAGCGCTACTGCTATAAGACGAATGTATCTCCCCTTACAAAAGTATCATAGCGCTGGTTGTATTTGCATTGCGACAGTAAGTTTAGTTTCACAAGCACACTGTCTAAACACAAGACACTCATTAATCAGCATTGGTATTGACTGTACTAGACACATGGTTACTGTTCCTATTAGCAGTTTTCTGTTCTCTAGTACGGCTAAAGCAAATTTACATTAGAATGTGTACATTCCCGAGGCCTATGTATGTCGGTCTTGAACATCCATAAACATCGTGCAGACTTGGAGACATATATTTACCTCTGGGCTTAAATGGAGGTTGCCATAGCGCTTAACAAATTACTGCAATTATGCTTACTGGGCTAATTGCCCGTGGGCACCAGCTGGGCAGCAGTGGTTGGGAAAGGAGATATAATTCCATTTGAATGACAAAGTCAGTGGGGGACTGAGAGTGAGGATACTAGAATGGACATGTGGTCTGTCTCTAAAGGAAAAGTGTTTCAGTCACAATGGTTAGACCAGTCCAGCATGTATAATGTCAACCATCAAAAGTCGGTGATACATAATTACCTGCAAAGCTGGTGGCATAATTGCAATAGTGGACAATGGGTCTATATGTTGAAATAAAAGGATGTAGAAAGATGCTCATACTGAAAAATATAGTAAGAAATATAAATATATAATATAAATTAAGAAACAACCAAACTATACAGTTTATATCTGCCATGGTGTATGCACAGTATAGCCATGGAGCCACCACTGGCTGGAATTTATTTATTTTGTTCATCCTCTTTCTTGCATTTTTTCTTTTTCTTTTTCAGTCTGTCAGACCAGAAACGAGCTTAGCTCTGTTTGGCACTGCAACCTCATAACATTTAAAGGCCCACTGAAGTGCTTTAGAATGGGCAGCTTTGTATGATGCATTAACGTAATTTCCACTGAAACAGGAAGCTAAGGCGGGACATATTGAATGGCTCCTTCCCATTTTCAAATAGCCAATTGCATTTAGTTTACTTCAAAGACTGCAATTCGTACTTGACAGCACCATGGAAGCAAGTCAGAGCACTGATGATACGTTGGATTCAATAGTAGAGGTGTGAATAAATTCTGGCTATTTCATTCTAAACCAACATACAGTTGGAAAACGGAATAAAACTTGAGCGTTTTAGCAACCGAACACACATCTCCAACCCATGTTGCTCTTTGATGTGTCAACGGTGGCTTTGGCCAGGTGGTATTTATAGCATAGGAGGCAGGACGCTTTAGATTCTAGAGAGCATTTAATTGGACAGAATATGTGATGAGAAGCTGAAGTCCGCTGTGATGTCATGAAAATCTGTGATCCATTTTAGCGGAAGTAAGAAACTGTAAGTTTTGAATGCTTATATATCCTAAATGCGAATTTTGTCATTGTTTTAGAACACACCAGCTTATTCATAACCTTAAGGCCAACATCTTTAGTATTCATGCTAAAGGCTAAAAAAACGTACATTTTTATTTCAGGGGGCATTTAATTCGATTGTCAGTCACTTCCACACTCAGCAGAATACTGTGGCCAGACTATTTGAGACCTTAATACGGTTACGTTCACACAAAATTAGCCTATTTACGGTATTGACAACCGCATTCTATAGCCAAACTCACGGCTGTAAATTTCCAGAACTCACAAAAACAACATTTTCAGCGAAGCCCTGCTCTGTGAACGGACAAAGTTGTCACAGTGCGAAAGAGATGCACATACGTGTGTCTTGCTCGTTTTCATGTGTGGGTTCGGTAACTTATGGGAGACGCAAATATGAGCTGTGTGTGCACACTGACATCGTAAGCATAGCCTGTATGCAGTCATTCAATGTAAAGAGATAGAAAGTATATTTGAAAAATGTGTTTGTTTGCAAATCAGTGGCACTCTGTGTTGTTTTGGGCCACATTGCAATGTATGGACAAAAACATTCATCAAAATAATTATCTTCTTTGTTTGGAACGACAGGGAAGGACGTAAGTTGTTCCTGTCAGAAATAACAGTAATGTGATTTCCAACATATTTGTCCTTAAATCGGTTCGCCCTGGATGGTGCCAGTACCACAAAAGCCAGAATTTCTTCACAAAATCTGAAGAGAAATTTACTGCAAGTAATCCAAATTTTACACAGCAAAGATGACTGTCGACAACTGACCAACGAGGGAATGTTTTAAAGTCCTAAATGAGCAAGCCACGTTTTTTTTTTTTTGTCACTTCTGTCTCTTTCACACTGACAGACAGAAAAGGCCTCAAAAGAGACATTAACTAACCGTGGCAGAGCAGAGACTCCTAACCCTTTACACTTCACACTCTCAGCCAGGTAATCACACTAGAGTCGTTTTGAGTGCTGAAGCTGATTGACTTCCTATCACTGATTTTCAAAGGCTTGCAATCACTTTTACAATGACTTTATATAATGGAAACTGACACAGAACAGGGCACGATTGCGGAAGGAGAAGGCAAGAGAGCGAGGGGAGGGGGAGTGTAACGTGCAGAGGAACGAATGCGAGGATCTAAATGCAGGATCTTTTTAATGAAATGAAAATAAATACAAAATAAACAGAACAAAGGAACAAAACCATAAGAAAACGAAAGCAACCATTACATATACAACAACTGACAAAGCAAATGAAACACAAGGGCTATAAATACACGGGCAAACAAGCTAAACAAGATAACAAGGGGGCGTGGTTAATCTGAAACACCTGGGGAGACTAATAGACATAACTGGGGACCGCTGAACATGAAAAGACAGAAACACATGGCAGACAAGAACAAGACACACAAAACCCAAACCGTGACAGGGAGAAAGAGATTTGTTCTTGTGTGGAACAATTGTATAAATGTGATGTGGTTCTGACTTCTGACCTGAGATACGACCAGCTGAAGCAAGACACAGAGTTAACGCTAAAACACTTCTAAAACTAGAAAATCACCTTTCCATTCTTTTAAGAACCTTAGTATCGTAATAGAGCAACACAATTATTTTAGAGGCCCCAGGGCATCAGCCCCATTGGCCTGATCCATAATCTAAATCTTGATTTCAGTCAGTTGATCACTGATTGGTCCATTTGGAGTGTTTTCATGTAGCCATATATATAATCGCCTTACCATTATGGTGATGAAATATGATAAATTTGTTTTGCTCTGTTTGCTACGAACTGCCCAATAGTTTCAACCCAGCAGGAGTCACATCAGAATTCAAATGGCTAGAGGTACCGCTGAGAGAATGAGCGAAAGCTAGAAAACACGAGTAAATGAATAGGAATGAACCGAATAGTGGAACGATGGAGCTCAAAGCAATCAGAATTTAAAGCACAGCAATATTGAAAACCAGCTGTGGTTCTAGCCAATCAAAAACAGATGAATACGCATAAGAGAATCATAAACGGAGCATGACGAACTGTAAAAAAAAGGATATCATTTTTTAGATATATCTAGTATAAATGCATAAAACTATCATATTCATAAGTCTAAAATAAACCCTTTGGAATGCAGAATTCAGAATGAACTTAAAATGTTTGCATATTATTATTTTTGGTACACTTAAAAAAGTATTTAATATCAGCCCAGAGCACTTTGACTCTGATCGTCACACAGCAAATCATCTTATGTCGAATTTACTCAAATGCAGTCCAGTCGTAAACTAATGAATTCTATCATGTGACAGCCATAAGCACAGCTGCACAGAACAGAACATTCATGAAGAAATATCATCTTTTATCCAGAAATCTGAAGTGCTCAAATAATAAATAATAAGAAAGCGTCCATCCTCTAAGACTCGAGTAAAACTTATGCTATGAGTCAATGTACGTTAATCTTTACAAAGCAAACAGTCATGGGAAACAAAGACATTTAACTGAAGCACATTGACATCTCCACACCGCATGGTAGATCATTTCACCCCTTTCAAAACATAATGGCCTTCTATTTAACGATATTCAAGCTCAATTTTCAACAATTAATTACACTGGATTGGCAGCGCAAAAAATGTCAGTAGCCATGAAAAGGATTTGATTTCAATTATCTTGGCTCAAAGGGGGTATGATTTCCGAATACACTTAAGCAAAATTATAACAGGACTTTGCTCCACAGAAAATTGGGTGTGTTTAAAGAGTGATTATGTGGTGAATGGACGGGTGTTGAATGGGAGTGAATGCTCCAGGCTCCCTCTGAAAGGCACTCAATTATCCCTGATTGCTCCCCTTCACAGTGAAGCCAGTGGAGATACCTGCTATTGCTGTGATTGGGGGAAATTTACATGCAGCACTTTCTGCTGAGGGAAACAGAAAGGGCTGTGGGGTTAAAGATTTTCAAAAGACAGCCGAGGGGTCAGTTCAGCAGATGTGGTAAAGCGGTAATCGAGGAAAAGTAGGCCTAACAGGTCAATAAGAGGTGGTGGTGAATAAGATGACTGTGAAATCAAAAGAGAAAGGAAATAAAAAAAAACAGCAAAAGTGGTTAAGGTGGCATGCATGAATTTAAAGACTTGTTCCATGAGGCACTAATTCATGTACTATTTCAGGACATTTGAATAAAAACCTTCAGTCTGTCTAGTCATGTTTTTCAATCCTTCGTGCTTTTTTCCCATTTAAACATATCTCTGCTTTAAGAAGTATGGTATTTTCATCCAAGTTAGAAAGAGTTAATTTCGTTGTATTTGCAATTCTCTATCTCTTTCTTTTTGTCATGTGGGGTTGACTTGGCTCATTTCTTACTAGGGAATGTGGAATGAATTTTTATTTCAACAAGAAAACGAGAGAAAAGTAAACATTTTAGGATCGAGGTATTGCGACTGTTGAAGTCACACCTTAAAAAGTGGTTGTGGGGCTATTTCTACACTGATCTAACCTTCAAAAGTGACTTTTATTGCTGTAACCCAATGTTGTCAGGTTGATAGTGTTATTAAATATTGAGGCTTTTTTCTGTGCATTATATATTGTGAATAATATAATATAATATAATTGATATAATGTTCTAGTTATATTATATAATAGTGCTAGTTTGTTTTTTACCCGTTTTTCTGTTCTGTGTCATTGATTATGTAATAGGTTGTTAATTACTTCAGTTCTCCTCTGTTCCCTGCCTTTTTGTTTTTATGGTTTCTGATTGATTTGAGTATTCTGTCCTGGTGTGTCACGTTAATTATATCATCGGCTCCTTTGTTTGCTCTCATGTATTTAAGTTTTCTGTTTGTTCCTTGTCTTGCATTGTTTTTGTTTGACATTAGTGTGTTTGTGGTTGTTTGTGGAGTTATTCTCCTGTTTATTATTTTGATTCCTGGATTAAAGATTCATTTTAAGTATCTTCTTCGTTGTGCACTTCTTTACAGCCAATGACTGTGCAGAATGTAAGACCGTTACAGATGGACTTAGCATTACTGCCAATACAAATGGTCACAGTGTCTCCAGGTCCAAGGATTACAGCATTGTCCAGACAAATGGTCACATGCTTACAGTGAGTAATTTTTCCGAGTCCATTCCAGTGAGTAATGTTCCCGAGTCTGTTCCAGAGAGAAATATTCCTGAGTCTATTCCAGTGAGGGAAATCACAACCCGGAGAGTATTGCTCTGTCCATAATGGCTCTTACATTTATGTATCTGGGCCACACACAGATCCACACCAGCCCCTGAGCACAGTCCAGAATCCACTCCAGCCCCAGAGTCCACTCCAGTGTTGGCTCCAGCCCTCAGAGTCCGCTGTCCCAGAGCCGCCAGGCAAGGCCACCACGAGCCTCCCTGGCTCCCCGAGCTGATGCACCTCCCTGGCTCCCTTTGAATCTGGTCCCTCCCAGGCTCCCCGAGCTGATGTACCTCCCTGGCTCCCTGTGAATCTGGTCCCTCCCAGGCTTCCCGAGCTGATGCACCTCCCTGGCTCCCTGTGAATCTGGTCCCTCCCAGGCGTCCTGAGCTGATGCACCTCCCTGGCTCCCTGTGAATCTGGTCCCTCCCAGGCTCCCCGAACTGATGCACCTCCCTGGCTCCCTGTGAATCTGGTTCCTCCCAGGCTCCCCGAGCTGATGCACCTCCCTGGCTCCCCAAGCTGATGCACATCCCTGGCTCCTGAGCTGATGCACATCCCTGGCTCCCCGAGCTGATGCACCTCCCTGGCTCCCTGTGAATTTGGTCCCTCCCAGGCTTCCTGAGCTGATGCACCTCCCTGGCTCCCAGAGCTCATACACATCCCTGGCTCCCGAGCTGATGCACATCCCTGGCTCCCTGTGAATTTGGTCCCTTCCAGGCTTCCTGAGCTGATGCACCTCCATGGCTCCCAGAGCTCATACACATCCCTGGCTCCCGAGCTGATGCACCTCCCTGGCTCCCTGTGAATTTGGTCCCTCCCAGGCTCCCCGAGCTGATGCACCTCCCCGGCTCCCAGAGCTGATGCACATCCCTGGCTCCCTGAGCTGATGCACATCCCTGGCTCCCTGAGCTGATGCACCTCCCTGGCTCCCTGTGAATCTGGTCCCTCCCATGTTTCCTGAGCTGATGCACCTCCCTGGCTCCCAGAGCTGATGCACCATCCTGGCTCCCCGAGCTGATGCACATCCCTGGCTCCCTGTGAATCTGGTCCCTCCCAGGCTTCCTGAGCTGATGCACCTCCCTGGCTTCCAGAGCTGATGCACATCCTTGGCTCCCTGTGAATCTGGTCCCTCCTAGGCTTCCTGAGCTAATGCATATCCCTGGCTCCCGAGCTGATGCACCTCCCTGGCTCCCTGAGCTGATGCACCTCCCTGGCTCCCCAAGCTGATGCAGATCTTTGGCTCCCAGAGCTGATGCACCTCCCAGGCTCCCCGAGCTGATGCACATCCCTGGCTCCCTGAGCTGATGCACCTCCCTGGCTCCCAGAGCTGATGCACATCCCTGGCTCCCTGAGCTGATGCACCTCCCTGGCTCCCCGAGCTGATGCACCTCCCAGGCTCCCTGTGAATCTGGTCCCTCCCAGGCTTCCTGAGCTGATTCACCTCCCTGGCTCCCAGCTGATGCACCTCTCTGGCTCCCCGAGCTGATGCACCTCCCTGGCTCCCTGTGAATCTGGTCCCTCCCAGGCTTCCTGAGCTGATGCACCCCCCTGGCTCCCCAAGCTGATGCACCTCCCTGGCTCCCTGTGAATTTGGTCCCTCCCAGGCTTCCTGAGCTGATGCACCTCCCTGGCTCCCAGAGCTCATACACATCCCTGGCTCCCGAGCTGATGCACCTCCCTGGCTCCCTGTGAATTTGGTCCCTTCCAGGCTTCCTGAGCTGATGCACCTCCCTGGCTCCCAGAGCTCATACACATCCCTGGCTCCCGAGCTGATGCACCTCCCTGGCTCCCTGTGAATCTGGTCCCTCCCATGCTCCCCGAGCTGATGCACCTCCCCGGCTCCCAGAGCTGATGCACATCCCTGTGTCCCTGAGCTGATGCACATCCCTGTGTCCCTGAGCTGATGCACCTCCCTGGCTCCCTGTGAATCTGGTCCCTCCCAGGTTTCCTGAGCTGATGCACCTCCCTGGCTCCCAGAGCTGATGCACCACCCTGGCTCCGCGAGCTGATGCACATCCCTGGCTCCCTGTGAATCTGGTCCCTCCCAGGCTTCCTGAGCTGATGCACCTTCCTGGCTCCCTGTGAATCTGGTCCCTCCCAGGCTTCCTGAGCTGATGCACCTCCCTGGCTCCCTGTGAATCTGGTCCCTCCCAGGCTCCCCGAACTGATGCACCTCCCTGGCTCCCTGTGAATCTGGTTCCTCCCAGGCTCCCCGAGCTGATGCACCTCCCTGGCTCCCCAAGCTGATGCACATCCCTGGCTCCTGAGCTGATGCACATCCCTGGCTCCCCGAGCTGATGCACCTCCCTGGCTCCCTGTGAATTTGGTCCCTCCCAGGCTTCCTGAGCTGATGCACCTCCCCGGCTCCCAGAGCTGATGCACATCCCTGGTTCCCTGAGCTGATGCACATCCCTGGCTCCCTGAGCTGATGCACCTCCCTGGCTCCTTGTGAATCTGGTCCCTCCCAGGTTTCCTGAGCTGATGCACCTCCCTGGCTCCCAGAGCTGATGCACCTCCCTGGCTCCCTGAGCTGATGCACCTCCCTGGCTCCCCAAGCTGATGCAGATCTTTGGCTCCCAGAGCTGATGCACCTCCCAGGCTCCCCGAGCTGATGCACATCCCTGGCTCCCTGAGCTGATGGACCTCCCTGGCTCCCCGAGCTGATGCACATCCCTGGCTCCCTGAGCTGATGCACCTCCCTGGCTCCCCGAGCTGATGCACCTCCCAGGCTCCCTGTGAATCTGGTCCCTCCCAGGCTTCCTGAGCTGATTCACCTCCCTGGCTCCCAGCTGATGCACCTCTCTGGCTCCCCGAGATGATGCACATCCCTGGCTCCCTGTGAATCTGGTCCCTCCCAGGCTTCCTGAGCTGATGCACCCCCCTGGCTCCCCAAGCTGATGCACCTCCCTGGCTCCCTGTGAATTTGGTCCCTCCCAGGCTTCCTGAGCTGATGCACCTCCCTGGCTCCCAGAGCTCATACACATCCCTGGCTCCCGAGCTGATGCACCTCCCTGGCTCCCTGGGAATTTGGTCCCTTCCAGGCTTCCTGAGCTGATGCACCTCCCTGGCTCCCAGAGCTCATACACATCCCTGGCTCCCAAGCTGATGCACCTCCCTGGCTCCCTGTGAATCTGGTCCCTCCCATGCTCCCCGAGCTGATGCACTTCCCCGGCTCCCAGAGCTGATGCACATCCCTGTGTCCCTGAGCTGATCCACATCCCTGGCTCCCTGAGCTGATGCACCTCCCTGGCTCCCTGTGAATCTGGTCCCTCCCAGGTTTCCTGAGCTGATGCACCTCCCTGGCTCCCAGAGCTGATGCACCACCCTGGCTCCGCGAGCTGATGCACATCCCTGGCTCCCTGTGAATCTGGTCCCTCCCAGGCTTCCTGAGCTGATGCACCTCCCTGGCTTCCAGAGCTGATGCACATCCCTGGCTCCCTGTGAATCTGGTCCCTCCTAGGCTTCCTGAGCTGATGCATATCCCTGGCTCCCCGAGCTGATGCACTTCCCTGGCTCCCTGAGCTGATGCACCTCCCTGGCTCCCCAAGCTGATGCAGATCTTTGGCTCCCAGAGCTGATGCACCTCCCAGGCTCCCCGAGCTGATGCACATCCCTGGCTCCCTGAGCTGATGCACCTCCCTGGCTCCCCGAGCTGATGCACATCCCTGGCTCCCTGAGCTGATGCACCTCCCTGGCTCTCCGAGCTGATGCACCTCCCAGGCTCCCTGTGAATCTGGCCCCTCCCAGGCTTCCTGAGCTGATGCACCTCCCTGGCTCCCCAACCTGATGCACCTCTCTGGCTCCCCGAGCTGATGCACCTCCCTGGCTCCCTCTGAATCTGGTCCCTCCCAGGTTTCCTGAGCTGATGCACCCCCCTGGCTCCCAAAATTGATGCACCTCCCTGGCTCCCCGAGCTGATGCACATCCCTGGCTCCATGTGAATCTGGTCCGTCCCAGGCTCCCCGAGCTGATGCACCTCCTGGCTCCCAGAGCTGATGCACCTCCCTGGCTTCCTGAGCTGATGCACATCCCTGGCTCCCCGAGCTGATGCACATCCCTGGCTCCCTGTGAATTTGGTCCCTCCTAGGCTTCCTGAGCTGATGCACCTCCCTGGCTCCCAGAGCTCATACACATCCCTGGCTCCCGAGCTGATGCACCTCCCTGGCTCCCTGTGAATTTGGTCCCTTCCAGGCTTCCTGAGCTGATGCACCTCCCTGGCTCCCAGAGCTCATACACATCCCTGGCTCCCGAGCTGATGCACCTCCCTGGCTCCCTGTGAATCTGGTCCCTCCCATGCTCCCCGAGCTGATGCACCTCCCCGGCTCCCAGAGCTGATGCACATCCCTGTGTCCCTGAGCTGATGCACATCCCTGTGTCCCTGAGCTGATGCACCTCCCTGGCTCCCTGTGAATCTGGTCCCTCCCAGGTTTCCTGAGCTGATGCACCTCCCTGGCTCCCAGAGCTGATGCACCACCCTGGCTCCGCGAGCTGATGCACATCCCTGGCTCCCTGTGAATCTGGTCCCTCCCAGGCTTCCTGAGCTGATGCACCTTCCTGGCTCCCTGTGAATCTGGTCCCTTCCAGGCTTCCTGAGCTGATGCACCTCCCTGGCTCCCTGTGAATCTGGTCCCTCCCAGGCTCCCCGAACTGATGCACCTCCCTGGCTCCCTGTGAATCTGGTTCCTCCCAGGCTCCCCGAGCTGATGCACCTCCCTGGCTCCCCAAGCTGATGCACATCCCTGGCTCCTGAGCTGATGCACATCCCTGGCTCCCCGAGCTGATGCACCTCCCTGGCTCCCTGTGAATTTGGTCCCTCCCAGGCTTCCTGAGCTGATGCACCTCCCCGGCTCCCAGAGCTGATGCACATCCCTGGTTCCCTGAGCTGATGCACATCCCTGGCTCCCTGAGCTGATGCACCTCCCTGGCTCCTTGTGAATCTGGTCCCTCCCAGGTTTCCTGAGCTGATGCACCTCCCTGGCTCCCAGAGCTGATGCACCTCCCTGGCTCCCTGAGCTGATGCACCTCCCTGGCTCCCCAAGCTGATGCAGATCTTTGGCTCCCAGAGCTGATGCACCTCCCAGGCTCCCCGAGCTGATGCACATCCCTGGCTCCCTGAGCTGATGGACCTCCCTGGCTCCCCGAGCTGATGCACATCCCTGGCTCCCTGAGCTGATGCACCTCCCTGGCTCCCCGAGCTGATGCACCTCCCAGGCTCCCTGTGAATCTGGTCCCTCCCAGGCTTCCTGAGCTGATTCACCTCCCTGGCTCCCAGCTGATGCACCTCTCTGGCTCCCCGAGATGATGCACATCCCTGGCTCCCTGTGAATCTGGTCCCTCCCAGGCTTCCTGAGCTGATGCACCCCCCTGGCTCCCCAAGCTGATGCACCTCCCTGGCTCCCTGTGAATTTGGTCCCTCCCAGGCTTCCTGAGCTGATGCACCTCCCTGGCTCCCAGAGCTCATACACATCCCTGGCTCCCGAGCTGATGCACCTCCCTGGCTCCCTGGGAATTTGGTCCCTTCCAGGCTTCCTGAGCTGATGCACCTCCCTGGCTCCCAGAGCTCATACACATCCCTGGCTCCCAAGCTGATGCACCTCCCTGGCTCCCTGTGAATCTGGTCCCTCCCATGCTCCCCGAGCTGATGCACCTCCCCGGCTCCCAGAGCTGATGCACATCCCTGTGTCCCTGAGCTGATGCACATCCCTGGCTCCCTGAGCTGATGCACCTCCCTGGCTCCCGGTGAATCTGGTCCCTCCCAGGTTTCCTGAGCTGATGCACCTCCCTGGCTCCCAGAGCTGATGCACCACCCTGGCTCCGCGAGCTGATGCACATCCCTGGCTCCCTGTGAATCTGGTCCCTCCCAGGCTTCCTGAGCTGATGCACCTCCCTGGCTTCCAGAGCTGATGCACCTCCCTGGCTCCCTGTGAATCTGGTCCCTCCTAGGCTTCCTGAGCTGATGCATATCCCTGGCTCCCCGAGCTTATGCACCTCCCTGGCTCCCTGAGCTGATGCACCTCCCTGGCTCCCCAAGCTGATGCAGATCTTTGGCTCCCAGAGCTGATGCACCTCCCAGGCTCCCCGAGCTGATGCACATCCCTGGCTCCCTGAGCTGATGCACCTCCCTGGCTCCCCGAGCTGATGCACATCCCTGGCTCCCTGAGCTGATGCACCTCCCTGGCTCTCCGAGCTGATGCACCTCCCAGGCTCCCTGTGAATCTGGTCCCTCCCAGGCTTCCTGAGCTGATGCACCTCCCTGGCTCCCCAACCTGATGCACCTCTCTGGCTCCCCGAGCTGATGCACCTCCCTGGCTCCCTCTGAATCTGGTCCCTCCCAGGTTTCCTGAGCTGATGCACCCCCCTGGCTCCCAAAATTGATGCACCTCCCTGGCTCCCCGAGCTGATGCACATCCCTGGCTCCATGTGAATCTGGTCCGTCCCAGGCTCCCCGAGCTGATGCACCTCCTGGCTCCCAGAGCTGATGCACCTCCCTGGCTTCCTGAGCTGATGCACATCCCTGGCTCCCCGAGCTGATGCACATCCCTGGCTCCCTGTGAATTTGGTCCCTCCTAGGCTTCCTGAGCTGATGCACCTCCCTGGCTCCCAGAGCTCATACACATCCCTGGCTCCCGAGCTGATGCACCTCCCTGGCTCCCTGTGAATTTGGTCCCTTCCAGGCTTCCTGAGCTGATGCACCTCCCTGGCTCCCAGAGCTCATACACATCCCTGGCTCCCAAGCGGATGCACCTCCCTGGCTCCCTGTGAATCTGGTCCCTCCCATGCTCCCCGAGCTGATGCACCTCCCCGGCTCCCAGAGCTGATGCACATCCCTGTGTCCCTGAGCTGATGCACATCCCTGGCTCCCTGAGCTGATGCACCTCCCTGGCTCCCTGTGAATCTGGTCCCTCCCAGGTTTCCTGAGCTGATGCACCTCCCTGGCTCCCAGAGCTGATGCACCACCCTGGCTCCGCGAGCTGATGCACATCCCTGGCTCCCTGTGAATCTGGTCCCTCCCAGGCTTCCTGAGCTGATGCACCTCCCTGGCTTCCAGAGCTGATGCACATCCTTGGCTCCCTGTGAATCTGGTCCCTCCTAGGCTTCCTGAGCTAATGCATATCCCTGGCTCCCGAGCTGATGCACCTCCCTGGCTCCCTGAGCTGATGCACCTCCCTGGCTCCCCAAGCTGATGCAGATCTTTGGCTCCCAGAGCTGATGCACCTCCCAGGCTCCCCGAGCTGATGCACATCCCTGGCTCCCTGAGCTGATGCACCTCCCTGGCTCCCAGAGCTGATGCACATCCCTGGCTCCCTGAGCTGATGCACCTCCCTGGCTCCCCGAGCTGATGCACCTCCCAGGCTCCCTGTGAATCTGGTCCCTCCCAGGCTTCCTGAGCTGATTCACCTCCCTGGCTCCCAGCTGATGCACCTCTCTGGCTCCCCGAGCTGATGCACCTCCCTGGCTCCCTGTGAATCTGGTCCCTCCCAGGCTTCCTGAGCTGATGCACCCCCCTGGCTCCCCAAGCTGATGCACCTCCCTGGCTCCCTGTGAATTTGGTCCCTCCCAGGCTTCCTGAGCTGATGCACCTCCCTGGCTCCCAGAGCTCATACACATCCCTGGCTCCCGAGCTGATGCACCTCCCTGGCTCCCTGTGAATTTGGTCCCTTCCAGGCTTCCTGAGCTGATGCACCTCCCTGGCTCCCAGAGCTCATACACATCCCTGGCTCCCGAGCTGATGCACCTCCCTGGCTCCCTGTGAATCTGGTCCCTCCCATGCTCCCCGAGCTGATGCACCTCCCCGGCTCCCAGAGCTGATGCACATCCCTGTGTCCCTGAGCTGATGCACATCCCTGTGTCCCTGAGCTGATGCACCTCCCTGGCTCCCTGTGAATCTGGTCCCTCCCAGGTTTCCTGAGCTGATGCACCTCCCTGGCTCCCAGAGCTGATGCACCACCCTGGCTCCGCGAGCTGATGCACATCCCTGGCTCCCTGTGAATCTGGTCCCTCCCAGGCTTCCTGAGCTGATGCACCTTCCTGGCTCCCTGTGAATCTGGTCCCTCCCAGGCTTCCTGAGCTGATGCACCTCCCTGGCTCCCTGTGAATCTGGTCCCTCCCAGGCTCCCCGAACTGATGCACCTCCCTGGCTCCCTGTGAATCTGGTTCCTCCCAGGCTCCCCGAGCTGATGCACCTCCCTGGCTCCCCAAGCTGATGCACATCCCTGGCTCCTGAGCTGATGCACATCCCTGGCTCCCCGAGCTGATGCACCTCCCTGGCTCCCTGTGAATTTGGTCCCTCCCAGGCTTCCTGAGCTGATGCACCTCCCCGGCTCCCAGAGCTGATGCACATCCCTGGTTCCCTGAGCTGATGCACATCCCTGGCTCCCTGAGCTGATGCACCTCCCTGGCTCCTTGTGAATCTGGTCCCTCCCAGGTTTCCTGAGCTGATGCACCTCCCTGGCTCCCAGAGCTGATGCACCTCCCTGGCTCCCTGAGCTGATGCACCTCCCTGGCTCCCCAAGCTGATGCAGATCTTTGGCTCCCAGAGCTGATGCACCTCCCAGGCTCCCCGAGCTGATGCACATCCCTGGCTCCCTGAGCTGATGGACCTCCCTGGCTCCCCGAGCTGATGCACATCCCTGGCTCCCTGAGCTGATGCACCTCCCTGGCTCCCCGAGCTGATGCACCTCCCAGGCTCCCTGTGAATCTGGTCCCTCCCAGGCTTCCTGAGCTGATTCACCTCCCTGGCTCCCAGCTGATGCACCTCTCTGGCTCCCCGAGATGATGCACATCCCTGGCTCCCTGTGAATCTGGTCCCTCCCAGGCTTCCTGAGCTGATGCACCCCCCTGGCTCCCCAAGCTGATGCACCTCCCTGGCTCCCTGTGAATTTGGTCCCTCCCAGGCTTCCTGAGCTGATGCACCTCCCTGGCTCCCAGAGCTCATACACATCACTGGCTCCCCGAGCTGATGCACAT
Organism: Meda fulgida; assembly: GCA_030578275.1. Taxonomy (NCBI): domain Eukaryota; kingdom Metazoa; phylum Chordata; class Actinopteri; order Cypriniformes; family Leuciscidae; genus Meda; species Meda fulgida. The sequence continues at coordinate 18,985,074 of CM060636.1, read as the reverse complement.
CCCTGGCTCCCCGAGCTGATGCACCTCCCTGGCTCCCTGAGCTGATGCACCCCCCTGGCTCCCTGTGAATCTGGTCCCTCCCAGGCTTCCTGAGCTGATGCACCTCCCTGGCTCCCAGAGCTGATGCACATCACTGGCTCCTGAGCTGATGCACATCCCTGGCTCCCTGTGAATTTGGTCCCTTCCAGGCTTCCTGAGCTGATGCACCTCCCTGGCTTCCTGAGCTGATGCACCTCCCTGGCTGCCTGTGAATCTGGTCCCTCCCAGGCTTCCTGAGCTGATGCACCTCCCTGGCTCCCCGAGCTGATGCACATCCCTGGCTCCCTGAGCTGATGCACATCCCTGGCTCCCCGAGCTGATTCACCTCCCTGGCTCCCTGAGCTGATGCACCTCCCTTGCTCCCTGTGAATATGGTCCCTCCCAGGCTTCCTGAGCTGATGCACATCCCTGGCTCCCAGCTGATGCACCTCCCTGGCTCCCTGAGCTGATGCACCTCCCAGGCTCCCTGAGCTGATGCACCTCCCTGGCTCCCCGAGCTGATGCACATCCCTGGCTCCCCGAGCTGATGCACATCCCTGGCTCCCCGAGCTGATGCACCTCCCTGGCTCCCTGAGCTGATGCACCCCCCTGGCTCCCTGTGAATCTGGTCCCTCCCAGGCTTCCTGAGCTGATGCACCTCCCTGGCTCCCAGAGCTGATGCACATCACTGGCTCCCCGAGCTGATGCACATCCCTGGCCTCCCGAGCTGATACACCTCCCAGGCTCCCCGAGCTGATGGACATCCCTGGCTCCCTGAGCTGATGCACCTCCCTTCTCCCTGTAACGTTGGTACCACCCTGTGGCTTCATGTTCTGCCTGAGCCGCCCCTCGTCAGGGCATTTGTTAATGTGTTTTATATGTATATAATATATATATATATATAAACATATATACATACATGCAAATCGATTAATCACATCTAACAAACGTTTGTTAATATATATTAACAAAGTTATATGTTCGATGAGATTAATCAATTTGGGTTTAATATCTTGGGTTCTCATACAACTTTATTAGGTGATTCAGTTTGTGATTGAAAAAACAGCTTATAAAGACACCTGCACTTCCTTAGTAGGCCTAATACTGGCTAATCCTCCTACTCCTCAAGTCACCATATAACCAGAGGTCTCACAATAGCAAGCCCCGAAAAAATGTTCAGCTCCTTTCTTTATAGAAAGTGTCTTAATCCGTGGTTGGTAATCAGTGGTTTAAATTGACCATTCAAACATTTTAACACGTTAAAGCCCTACGTCATCACGGGCAGACCTCTGAATGGTGATTTCTGAATAGAGTTTCAGATCTTAAGTAGGACATTATAGGCTATATTATTCATTGCTTTCAATGTTAGGTCAAAGATGCTACACATAGTCCCACGCTGGTCCAACGACATGCTGTTTTTCACTGATCAGATCACAAATGACCGTATACACCAAACTAATTGGATGAAGCTTAGTTTGAAGGAGTTAAACTTTTTTTTTTTAAGAAAGAAAAGTTTTTACAAATGGCATCGACTTAACAACTGCCTTTGACAAGAAAAAAGGAAAGTAGGAAGCTGAGACAAGCGTAAGCCTCTTAATTTGCGTGAATAGTGAAAACAAGTTTGGGCATTAATGCCCAGATTACATGGACACCTATGGAGGCGTTAAAGCTTTAAATTTTGCCTTTCCTCACAGCAATTCCCAAGGCGGCAGAGACGACCCCTTGTTCTAATGAAGGTAGCCTAACAGAAGATAATAGAAATCATTTTAAAATAAATGTTTATTTTCTCGTATTCGGCCTCATACTAAACTATGGGCCTACTTATTTGTTTGTTTCAAATACCTATAAAGATATTAAAAAAGCGCTCAATCAGATCAGCGATCTGTTGCCATAGTTAAAAACGAACGCGTCTGCTTGTTGGCCCAATGCTCAGGCCCAGGCATTTTAAAATGACCTTTACACTTAGGTCAGAAATTGAACAATAAGTCTTTATATTTTTTAACCTGTCCATTTATTGAATGCATTAAATACAGAAGAAATGAAGACAACACAAATCATTTTCGATTCAGTTCCTTTTATTTTCACATTATCTTAATATTTCCCTGGCTAATTCATCAAGATGAGCATGGTTCTTTTATTTCCTTCCCTGAATTGTGGCTCATAAGTTCAATAAATATAGTAATGCATAATGCATGGCAACCATAACAAAGCTGTTTTAGTACTATTCTGTAAACAGAAAGTGCATCCTTTTTCAAAACAACCCTAATAATGTCTGATGTAGAGTATACTTGTAGAATAAAACACTGTTACAGAACAAACCTTGAAAAAGTGTCAGATGTGTAACAGTAACACGTAAAAGCTTGCCCTGTTAATTTGCTCAGATACAGCTGTTTTATGTTTGTTGTATCCATTTACAATTATGAAAACAGGATGAAAATATCTAGAAGGTTCATTCAACAACTGTTGAAAACAAAAACTTTCAGCACTCATCAACAACCAGCAATAAACAAAGAAAGAATTATTAGAAGACTACAATTCAACTTCTAGAGACTGAAGAGACGTGTCTATCTGTAATAACTCTGTAGTGCTTCTGCTTGACTTTGGTCTGCTCTCTCAAGTGCGTGTGAGTCTCAGCACTCCTCTTTTCCAGCTATTGCTGCCGCTGTGATATGAGTCATTTGAGCAGAATGCTCCTTCGCTTTGAGACGCAGTGCTGCTATGCTGGAAGCACGGAAGTCCACCGTTGGAGGGGACGGTAAGGGTGGTGAAGAGGAGAGAAGGTTGTTGGTGAGGTGGGAGCGTTGAATTGGACTCTCGATGGCAGGAAGGGGTATCCTTTGCAGTGCCATTGGACCTAAGCTTGTAAACAGTCTGTTGAGAAATGTAGAAACAGAATAGTGTGAAACGGAACTTAATTGTTTTGCGTTGAATATGCAGATGAGGCTCACCTTCCAAAAGTGGGACTCATGAAAGCGGGATGTCTAAACATGGCCGCCCCTAACAGAGCACTGAAGCCGTGAGGGGAAGAAGAGTTTGGGGGGGGCTGAGCCAGTCTTTGGAGGGGGCCAGGCCAAGCTGAATCAATAGCTGGATGCGGGTTTGGGACAAAAGGATTCCCACTCAGGTAATGACATAAGGACTGTGGAGCAGAGGGGGTTCCAGGATAGTGTAGGCTCACAGTGTGTGACTGAACCCCCGCCTTTTCCCGTTTCCTCCATTTTGCACGTCGATTCTGGAACCATACCTTGAGAGGAAAACAATGCTTTTGTCAGTTACAAGTAATAAGTAAAAAGAACAGTTGGTACACGTGGTAAATATATCTTGCTATTGATGTTTTTTCGTATAGGCTACATTTTTTTCTTTTCTGTCTGACATTGGTCAACTTGTGTTGTTTTAATTGTGCTATATAAATAAAGTTGCTATTACTGTTATTGCTATTGTTCCTTTAGTCAAAGAAAAATGAAAGCTAGGCTCAAATAGAATATTCTTGGATATCACAAGAAATGCAATGTTACAGAACTTGTATTATTTCTGCATCTCCTGAGACATGTTTCCTGAAAATTTCAATCCTGTCATTCACTCATCTCTTTCTAAAACTGAATGACTTTTCCGTAAAGCAAAATGTGAAAAATTGTCTTATTTTGTATTCCGAAGAAAAAATTAAGTTTTGCAACAAACAATTATGAGGGTGAGTAAATGTTAATGATAAAATATGTTTTTTATTATTGGGATAACTATCTCTTTAATACAGAGGGTTGTTTGCTGATGAAAGTGGTTTATAAAAATTTTTAGGGTATAATTAGGCTATAGTGCTAATATAAACAGAAATTGGCAATAACAGCTTTAGTAAAAAAAATAAAATAATAATAATTAGGCACGTGTAAAGTTGCCTGTAGTTAATAAAATAACTAAATAGAGAGCCATACAAAAGAACCTCGAATGTTTCTATATTCTTGGACATTTTTTTATCTGACGTAGGCTAATAGCTTATCTAATTGCCCACTTCTCACTTAGGTCTATTATATATCTAGATCTTAGTTTTTCGTTGCTTTTCAGTGTATCGAAATAAGCTTCTGCACAACTCCACAAGTCAGGTAGAGGCTGTATGTTCAATATGAATCTTGTATTTTTGATAGGCTAGTTTGTCCCGTGAATTGTTGCCATTGTGTACAATATTAATTTAAAAATGGCAACAATATTTAGGATAGGCTATATTAGAATTAAGAATCCAATTATGTGATTTTGTTAATGTGTCATGCTTTTTAAGTGGCCCCAGTCAGGAAGAGTGAAAGAGAACAGGCTAATACTGAATGTTGAAAAAGATGAGATGAATAAGAAAGTGACTTACTTGCACTCGTGCTTCTGTAAGATCAAGCCTCATTGCTAATTCCTCCCTTTATTTAAGCAGAGAGAGAGAGAGAGAGAGAGAGAGAGAGAGAGAGAGAGAGAGAGAGAGAGAGAGAGAGAGAGAGAGAGAGAGAGAGACAAAGAGAGAGGTGGAGGATTTATCTCTTTTTTTACTCACATTGACAATGCATTTAACTCAATTTAAAACAAATAGGCTATACAGTAGGCTATCTATTCGTTTACATTCTTGTGAGCAAATATTAAATCTGTTTATTCGAAACTTTCCCTGAAACGGCTAATGTGAATGTAGGCAACCTGTTTTGCAACGAAAATATATGAAATACACATTATAATTTATAATTAATGCCTAAACTTTTTTTTATTAAACATTAAAAGTGCTTTGTAAATTCTACTGATTACGGTTGTCTTAAGATGTGACGGATAATGCAATTTAACCAATAAATCACTTTATTCTATTATTATGTATTATTGCATAACGTTAAAGCATTACGGTCTAGTAGCCTACATATAAGGGCAAATTATTTGCCATGTGTTGCCGTTACCTTGTGAAAACATCAGGGTAGTGTGTCTTTTGAAAAGCTCTTTCCAGCTCCTCAAGCTGATAGCTGGTAAATGTGGTCCGGTATCTCCTCTGTTTTCGTTTTAACATCCCATCTTCAGTGTCACTTCCCGCTGATAAAGTAGTTTCTTCACAATTCTTCAAATATGCGTCTCGTTTTTGCAGCCCCAGTAGATTCGGAGACACTTTTGTCTCTCTCTCGGCTTCTTCCTCCTCCGGTCTTGGCGTGGGACTGGACGCGTCTTGGCAGGACTGTAGAGACGCATGTTCCTGATACGATCTTGCACGAGTGATGCTTACTAGAGAGGCTTCAGTAATTTTGATCTTTTCACAAGCTGTGTGTAGCAGTCTTGCCTCGTTGTCGTTTGTGTGAATGTCTATGGTGGAGGAGTCTGTCAACCCGGCGAAGGGGCGGCGGAGCTTCGGCGGCAGGTGCATGTCTGGTTGAAGGGACCACAAACTGTTCGGTGATGCTGTCAGTAAAAATAATGTATCTAAATTATTATCAATAGGATTAATTAAGTTATAGATAAGAATATAATTAAATTACACAGGGAAGACTATACTTTTAATGTCCGTGCGGTTTAATTTAATATGATTTGTTCTTAACGAGCATTAGGCTATTTAAGCTGCAATGTAAAACAAAACAAAAAATGTTTTAAGTGCAATCAACTTTGTCATTTCAAATTAAATTACATTAAACTGACTTAAATTAGTTTAATCTTGTTTAACTTACAGCTAAAAAAAACATTGTTTTTTGTTCATTGTCAAAGCAAATTGCTTAACTTATTTTGATTAGTTAAAGCAACGTAAAAAACGTGTTGTCAAGCATAATTCTTTTTTTCAGTGTACTTAATATGTAATTACTCTGCAGGCCTACTTGTATAGGCTAACTGTAATACAATATTTGCTACACACTAATGAATTGTTAGGCCTATTTCAAGTCCACAGAAATAAATTCTTATTTAAAGCAGAGGCTTCATCTCTTGATTAGGCCTACCATTGAGTGTACAAATAACAATTCAGTGCACAATACACGTGAAAATATCTAAAACAGGAATGCATCATAATAAGCGACTTACCTTTAACTTTTAAGGGACTTTTCTTTCTTAGAATACTGTCGATGCAATACGAGGAAAACAGATGTGATTTATATTTGCAGTTTGTTTGGTCTGGATTTTCCCGCTCTGCTTCTTTGCTCATATCTCTGGCTTTAATGAAGGCTATACAGGAAACAAAAATCCATTGAGCGCGCGCGTCCCGGTGCTCTCGCTGACTGATCGCTGCAAAAGCTCGCGCACGCCGAGCTTTGTAGTGATGCTTCAGCTTCCAAAACTAATCTAGAGCATCTGATTGGTTCTCCGATAAAAGCCTCTGCCACAGGCTGTGCGCTTCAGTTTAAAGACACTTTCGGTTTATCTGGCAATTTACACATTTATCCAACACATTTCAGATTGAAACTGACTTCTTCATTATCTCATTAATAATAAAAGTAACAATATCCTAGCCTAAAAATAATATAATAGCTAACAGTAATAATCATAATAATAATCATAATCATAATAATAGCCTAATCTTTAATAGCCTATTTTTATTATTGTTGTAGACTACCTATATTTAAGCTAATTTTAGCCTACTTTTAAATGTAAGCCTATTAATATAGGCTAGAGAAAGAAAGAAATGAGAATGCTATTCCAAAGACACCTTTTTAAATTAACATTAATGCATAGCTTCAATTGTATGTTCTGTTTATAGATCAGATTAAGTGTGGAAAACAAGCGTGGCACGCGCTCAGTAGCCTAATGCGCCTTGAGCGCCATCTACTGCATGAAACACATTTACCATTTTTAATGGAATACAAAGTGAAAAGGAGAAAATTATGAACAAATAATCACAAAAACTTGCCAAGTTACAACGCTTTCATATATGCAAGGTCAAGTTTATTTAAAAGATATACGTTAGCTTTTTTATGTCTGAACACGAACTGTTTGTGACCGTTTTATGGTTAATTTAAACAATAGGTTTCTCATATCTTAAATAAGTAAAAAAAAAAAAAAAAAGTAAAAAAAAACAAATAAAAAAAAAACAACAACAACATGGCATTATATTTTAATGGTCTCGGTGTTTACACGAGGACAGTTCTCATGGTCACGTTCTCATGTTCACCATGGAAACAGTACACAACTCGGTAAAGCACAACAGAGCGGCTGAAGTGAAAATGGCAGCGGAAGAATCCGTCGATGGTCCATATTACCTCGAAAAAGTTTTAATTCCAGAGGACTCCGAGGATGAATATACATACGACGAAGTGACTGTCGACGACGAACTCAGCATAACTGAGGGGGAAGAGGACTTGGAAACTGCCGTTAAAGCAGCGCGGAATCAAACCGAATGCACAACACAGAGTGTCAGTTCAGCCAAACATCCAGTTCCTAAAATACCTGAGGTGGTGGACGACTTTTTCCGCAATTATCTGGTAAAAATGGGCATGAAAAGAACATTAGACTGCTTCCAGACAGAGTGGTTTGAGATGATACACAAAGGCTTGATTAAAACAGACCAAATGGAATTCGTACCTGATGCCTACACACACAACCAGCTCCTAGACAATGAGCTAAAAAACATACAAAGAGAGCGGGATAGCTATAAGCAGGCTGCATCTGAAGCTGGAGAAACCATTGTAAAGCTCCAAAGAGAGAGAGACTTCCATAGGATGCAGCACAAGCGTGTTGTTCAAGAGAAGAATAGACTTATTGAGGACATAAAAAAGCTGAAGAAACACTATGCGTCCTACGAGCCTGCTCTTAGACAGCTAAATGAGAAGTATCAGACAGCTGTGAGTCAGAAGATGCTGGTTAGTCTGGAGAGAGACAGAGCGTTCAGCCAGGTTCAGAACCTAGACTCTCTACGTATCCCGCATTCTTCCCCAGGAACTCGAACAGCTCTAAAAGCTGCAAACCCACCCCAGGAAAGAGAAAAAACACAGAAAGGAGCACACCCGCCATGTGACAACATTGCATCATGTGATGCTATAAAAGACCCCAACAAGAACACAAAACATCCTAAGGATTCGGAATTCCCAGCCAGCACTCGCGTCAATCCCTACTTGCCTCAAATCAAAGCTTTCTCTTCTGTCAACACCAAATCAGCCAACTTCTCTCTCTCAAAGTCTTTTAAAGCACACACAATGGCAGTAAGCTTCCTCGCTCTCCATCCCCGTAAAATGATAGTAGCCTCCTCAAGTGATGACCAGCTTTGGAGATTATGGGGAATACCAGAGGGAGAGATGATCATGACTGGCGAGGGTCACACTGATTGGCTGTCATCCTGTAGTTTCCATCCCAGTGGTGGTTACCTGGGTACCACAAGTGGGGACGCCACCGTAAAAATTTGGGACTTTGCTCAAGGTCGATGCATGCTCAGTTTGGAGGGACACATCCACGCCACCTGGGCCTGTTCCTTCCATTCCTGTGGTGATTTTGTGGCCTCTTGTTCTATGGATAACACTGCTAAAGTGTGGGACTTGAATAGCGAGCGTTGCCGTTGCACTCTGCGTGGACACGTTGACTCTGTGAACAGCATTTCTTTCCTGCCCTTCTCAAATATTCTACTAACCTGCTCGGCAGACAAGACCCTTTCTCTTTGGGATGCCCGCGCTGGATTGTGTGCCCAAACTTTCTACGGGCACAAGCATTCATGCAACCACGCAGCCTTCAATGCCAACGGTGACACAATTGCTTCGTGCGACTCTTTTGGGGTGGTCAAATTATGGGACGTGAGGAATGTGTCCCATAATTTGGTGTCCATAGACACTGGGCCTCATCCCAGCAATCAAGTGGCCTTCAGTCCAAATGGAAGAATGCTAGCAGTGGCGAGTAACGATGGCTCTGTGAAAACAGTAGAAGTGGCATCTTTACATATGTCTAGTCTAATAGCTCATGATGATGCCGTTCAGAGTGTCATTTTTGACCATAAAGGGGAATACATTCTATCTGCAGGCTCTGATGGTGCAATTCACATCTGGTCATAACAAAACATATTTACAATGATTGAGAAATTTAAATACATTCTGACATCCTTTGTTATTAAAAAACATGCATGTAGGCCTATTTGTTTAAAAATAAAACAAAATTTCCTGCACACAAAAGACAAGCTTCTAAATTCTGGAAGAATTTTATTATAAGCTTTAAAGCAAAAATTTGTTATAATTTGATACAATTGCATTTTTTGCGCTTTGGCACTTTACATTGACAACCATAAGGGAATATTTACTTTGGCATCATAACAGGCAACGTTTTATTACTTTTAAACGTTTAATTTGCATCGTTATAACTTGCTCTCAGTCTGTAATGATATATATTTTCCTCTTTCTTTTGTTATATTGTTTTCAATGTTTTAACTCAATCAATTAATACAATGTAAAATCCTTATAACAAATAAAATCTGATACAACTATGGTAGCTTAGACTTTTCTTTTTTCTTTTAGATAAAGTTTAACTGCATGACCAAAAAATTGCATATAGGGGCCAACCAGTTAACTGTATTGAAACTCAAGTTTAATTTATTTACATTTTCCACCTTTATTCCTAAATTATTGTAAATGTTTTTTTACACGTTCAAATTTGAGAAAACAACCAAGTAAACGCTTACTGGCAAACGTAAAAGACAAGTACAACTACCAGAAAAAAAGTCCTTCATTAGAACATGCTTCAATTCTGTAAAAACCTTTATGGCATAGTTGACTCTTTTCTGAATGTATTTCAGTGTAGTTTTATTGTGTTCACAACAGCTACAAAAATATGATATTTTAAGTTTGGAGTACAGAATTTAAAAAAAATCATTGGAGGACAGAATTTATATATATATATATATATATATATATATATATATATATATATATATATATATATATATATATATATATATATATAAAACGTATTGTTTGAAACCGATAATACCACTGCTAAAGAAAACGTTTGTGTTGTTGGATTTTCTCAAAACCTTATATTTGGAGAGATATTGCCCTTGTGACAACTTCACTACTAGACTACTAGAATTCAAATTGAATGTTTCTAACAATCTTAAGAAATAGGAAATCATATTCGTATTTTAGGTTTGAATTTTCCAATTCTTTTCTAATTTCCGATTCATTTTTGAATCGAAGAATTTGGGCATTAAAGTTTACATGTGCTTTGTATTTCTCACATGTAAAGTATGACAGGAGCGCAGGTCTGAGACAGTATGTCATCTCCAAATATGCCACATAGCTTCATCGAGTCTCTTTCACCCGGGCCCCAAAGCTTAAAGACATTGTGCTCCTGCACTCGGCGGACACCGTTCATCACTGCCACCCCTTTAAAAACCACCGGATTTGAGCGTCCCGAGTCCATTGGTCATTGTAAGTGTCATGTCATTTTAAGAATAATTAAAAGTCTTTAGTCCAGCCGTTAATTTGAATTATTGTTATAAACAGTTTAAGGTTGTGTAAGGCTGGAGGCCCATGCTGCTATTTCCATCCAATAATTTGAACAAAAAGGATGACGAGCATAATTAAATTATTAATCTGACTACATTAAAGTTGTTGTTATCATTTAACCCATAAGAACTGAAAACAGGAAAATGTAGGATTTAATCTGAACGTTTAGATAACTAAACTTAACTTTGTTATCACTATCAGTGATAAGAGGAAAGATTCTTGAAGCTTTTAAAGAAAACTATATTATACTATTCTGAAACAATTTTAAGTAATTTTCTCATATTGTTATCAATGTTTAAATTCAACCTATTAATTTAAATATAAACCCCCTACAACTATACTCCTGGTCTTTGGGTGGCGCGAGTGTCCGAGCTGATGTGAAGCGAACACCGGAAGTGCGTATCTACAAAAACAGACACGCCCCCTCATGTTATTGGCGCGTGCAGCGGACTGAAGAATGATACATGCTGATAAGAATATTTATTCAAATCACTCGTCAAATATTGATTACAACGATATACTGGGGTTTATCTGCAACTGCAAGCTCGGATCAATGATTTAATATAAGAAAAAAATAGCTAAAAATCATTCACGAGACGGAATGTAATTTGACAGCACGCGCACGCAGCATCCTGTTGCTCATCATGTGTCTGTAGATACATAACAGCTGGCTTAAAATAGATTAAGTATAAAAAAATAACAATATTTCTCTTGGTAGTTAAACCAAGTGTCACTTTTTCTCCGTCAATATGATGAAAAGCGTAGGAAAGCTTTTTGGGTTAAGGCGAAAATGCGCGCCCCCAAAGTCTCGCATTGACAAGAAAAAGACGCGCGTGAACCCCGTTGATGAAATGCTGGAAGACAGCGACGAGGGCTCGTACGGCAGCACGACCAGCGTCAGTTCAGGGAGCGAATACCAGAACTCCGAAGAGCAGTCCGGTTCCTCCGACAGCTCGTACAGAGCACGCGAGAGTGACGGGGATGACAGCAGCGAGACGGACGAAAAACGCGCCGCGTCCCGTAAACCGAGAAAGAGACCTGCCTGCGCTCCTGTTGCTCTCGACGACAGTTCCAGCGATTCTAGCGAGTCCTCGAGCGACGTCGGCGGAGAGCCGCTAAGGAGAGCATTGCAGAGAAAACGGCTCAGGCTGCCGGAGGACTCCGAGGACGAGGCTCTACGGAAGAAGGAGAGAGATGCAGAGGTAAAAGAAGCTGCTGCCAAGAGAAAAGAGAGAAAGAATAAACTCATGGAGCTGTCAAAGAGAAGAAAGTCAGGCACCCCGCGGCGCAGGCGCAGGACGTTGGTAAGTTGACCAGGGTTCAACATTCACGGGTTAAACCACCATAACCTCTTTAGTCCTTAAAAAAACCTCTTTACATATGTCAAATTAATTATTTACATTGCTATTCAGCTACAGGCAATGGCATGTTTGCCTTCCCAATTTGATACAATTTGGGGGAACCTACAAATAAAAAATACAAAATAAAAAAAAGCGTTCCAATTTGATGGATAACTTACCTTTTAGAAATACAGTACTGTGTGAAAGTCTTAGGCACGTTACTATTGTCACAAAAATGGTTTTAAGCCAGTAATTGATTTATTTTGTTGCAGTGTGTCAGTAGGAACATTCCTAACATTCCTTTTTTCATTAATTGTAATAATCCAGAGTGATTTTTATATGCACAAGGAGTCTGACAACAGCCGGTATGCTCCACACAGAGATCTGATTTCACCATCATCGAGTCTGTCTGTGATTACATGAAGAAACAGAAAACTGAGACCGACTAAATCCAGAAGAACTGCAGCAACGTCTCAAGATGCTTGAAGAAACCTTCCTGCAAAGCTACCTGAAAACTATATGCGAATGTATCGAGGACAAAAGCTGTTTTAAGCGCAAAGGATGGTCACACCAAATATTGATTTTAGTTAATAGAAGTTAATTAATAAATAAAATGTATGACATTATTTTTGAAAGCATCCTCACTTTACAGCATTTTACTGTAGATTTGCAGGTAGGTTTCTTCAAGCCCCTTGTAGACGTTGCTGCAGTTCTTCTGGATTTAGTCAGTCTCTGTTTTTTGTGTTTCTTTATGGAATTACAGACGGTCTGGATGATGGTGAAATCAGATCTCTGTGTGGAGCCAGCTGTTGTTAGACTCCTTGTGCATACAATTAATGGCAAAAGGATTATTTGGATATGTTAACTGATATTTCCTACTGACACACTACAACAAAAGATATAAATAACTGGCTTAAACCTTTTTTTGAGGGTGAAAATACTAACGTGCCTGTTGCACAGTACTGTAATTTGTTCAGGAAAAACCTAAAATGTATTTTTTCTTCTATACTATAGCATCACAAATTATTCAATTCATATAACTTTTTTTAATTCACTGAGTAGCTTCTATGCTAATTAAAATGTCTCTAAAAAGTATTGGTTAACTGGATACCTTCTGCAGGGTTCAGAAGAAGAGGAAGAGGAAAAAGAGGAGATCAAGAAGGACAAAGTTGAAGAGCAAAGTAAAGCAGACGATACTGATGAATCTAGTGTGGAAGAGAACGGCGGCCTTCTTGACAGCAGCGAGGAGGAAAAACTCGCTGATAGTAGTGACAGTCTGAAGGATTTTATTGTGGAGGAAGATGAACAGAAAAATGACAAAGGGCAGGAGGAAGAGGGGAAGGCCAAAGACAAGGAATTTCTCTCTCACCTTCCACGCCAGTGTAAGACAATGTGGTTGTGGCTTTTTTTTTTTTTTTTTGCAGTTTGGAAACGTGTAGATGTGTCTAACATTTAAGTTAAACGAATTATAAAATCTCATTTGTTTCTATTCTCGTTACAGTTATCACAGGATCGCAGCTCACCCACTTTCAGGTGGTTGTCAAAGCCTTACTGATCAATGTACTGGACTCAACTTTCCTCAGTTCACTTTACAGTATGTTCATCAATTTAGTCCTTCTCTTCTTAGCACTGGATATATGTGTGTGTGTGTGTGTGTGTGTGTGTGTGTGTGTGTGTGTGTGTGTGTGTGTGTGTGTGTGTGTGTGTGTGTGTGTGTGTGTGTGTGTGTGTGTGTGTGTGTGTATATACAGGTCCTTCTCAAAAAATTAGTATATTGTGATAAAGTTCATTATTTTCCATAATGTAATGATAAAAATTAAACTTTCATATATTTTAGATTCATTGCACACCAACTGAAATATTTCAGGTGTTTTATTGTTTTAATACTGATGCTTTTGGCATACAGCTCATGAAAACCCAAAATTCCTATCTAAAAAAAAATTAGCATATTTCATCCGACCAATAAAAGAAGTGTTTTTAATACAAAAAAAGTCAACCTTCAAATAATTATGTTCAGTTATGCACTCTATACTTGGTCGGGAATCCTTTTGCAGAAATGACTGCTTCAATGTGGCGTGGCATGGAGGCAATCAGCCTGTGGCACTGCTGAGGTGTTATGGAGGCCCAGGATGCTTCGATAGCGGCCTTAAGCTCATCCAGAGTGTTGGGTCTTGCGTCTCTCAACTTTCTCTTCACAATATCCCACAGATTCTCTATGGGGTTCAGGTCTGGAGAGTTGGCAGGCCAATTGAGCACAGTAATACCATGGTCATAAACCATTTACCAGTGGTTTTGGCACTGTGAGCAGGCACCAGGTCGTGCTGAAAAATGAAATCTTCATCTCCATAAAGCTTTTCAGCAGGTGGAAGCATGAAGTGCTCCAAAATCTCCTGATAGCTAGCTGCATTGACCCTGCCCTTGATAAAACACAGTGGACCAACACCAGCAGCTGACATGGCACCCCAGACCATCACTGACTGTGGGTACTTGACACTGGACTTCAGGCATTTTGGCATTTTGGCATTTCCTTCTCCCCAGTCTTCCTCCAGACTCTGGCACCTTGATTTCCGAATGACATGCAAAATTTGCTTTCATCCGAAAAAAGTACTTTGGACCACTGAGCAACAGTCCAGTGCTGCTTCTCTGTAGCCCAGGTCAGGCGCTTCTGCCGCTGTTTCTGATTCAAAAGTGTCTTGACCTGGGGAATGCGGCACCTGTAGCCCATTTCCTGCACACACCTGTGCACGGTGGCTCTGGATGTTTCTACTCCAGACTCAGTCCACTGCTTCCGCAGGTCCCCCAAGGTCTGGAATCGGTCCTTCTCCACAATCTTCCTCAGGGTCCGGTCACCTCTTCTCGTTGTGCAGCGTTTTTTGCCACACTTTTTCCTTCCCACAGACTTCCCACTGAGGTGCCTTGATACAGCACTCTGGGAACAGCCTATTTGTTCAGAAATTTCTTTCTGTGTCTTACCCTCTTGCTTGAGGGTGTCAATGATGGCCTTCTGGACAGCAGTCAGGTCGGCAGTCTTACCCATGATTGCGGTTTTGAGTAATGAAACAGGCTGGGAGTTTTAAAAGCCTCAGGAATCTTTTGCAGGTTTCAGTTGGTGTGCAATGAATCTAAAATATATGGAAGTTTAATTTTTATCATTACATTATGGAAAATAATGAACCTTATCACAATATGCTACTTTTTTGAGAAGGACCTGTATATATACACTGTATATGGACTACTGTCAAATAGAAATAAAGAAAATAAGAACAAATAATCAAACTACGAGCAACAGCAAAAAATAAATAATATAAAGCAAAGATACAAATAAAATAAACAGTGCCTTTCAGGTTTTTCAGGTATCAAACAGTAGTTTTCAGGTACATAAATTGAATAAAGTAATCAAATTGAAAACAACATTGCATATAATCTTCACTGTAGAAATTAAATGTAGATGAATCATTATTAAAGTAACAAAAACTATTCAGTAAAGAGCAGTGAGTGATTTATTTGTCATTTGTTGTTTGATTAACATTAAAAACAGACAGTAAGAATATTAGCCATATTAGTGCAAGACTTGAAAGAGACGCGCTTTCTGTGTGTGTGCTTCGGATGAGTGTACGACTGTATGCATAAATCTTACAGTGTATACAAGTTCTCTTTCATCTTGTACTCAAATGTTTATATTAACATGGCTTAAATGAGTTTAGTTTAAACACAGATAGCAACGTATGTTGTTCAGGTCTCACCTGCTCTCGTGCAATATCAACACCCGGGTGATGACGGCATAAATGACTGGTCATTTTTGACCATACGGTACTCCTATTGAACAAAGTTTACAAAAAGAGTGACTCTTTTGTCCACGTTTTTTGATCATCGCGGTTGTAACATATTGGGAAGCCAGAATGTGACCTAACAGGAATAAATTACATTTTAAAATTTTCATATTTTTGATTAAATAAATGGTTAAAATACATTTAAAAAAATCTTATAGACCCCAAACCATTTCACTTTGTATCAATGAATACAGGTGGTGAACGAACGAAGCGATACGCCCAGGAAATGAAATCATCATTGCTTCATTTTGATGAGCGATTGGTTCTTCCTCGCCTGGAGAACCTGAAGCAAAGGAGCCGCTGGAAAGAACGTTACAAAGTAAGATAAAACCCCTTTGTTTCTTTTTGTCTTTTTCGTTTTATAATTGCTTGCTTTACTATTAGTCACTTCTCTTTAATATGAAGATTGAAAGTTATGGTGTGGTGTAGATTAACATTATTTATCGTTTTTATTTATGAAAAGGAAAGGGTAGAATGTTATCCTAAATTGCGGGTTATGACGACAAGGATCCAGACGAAGGGATGTGAAGCCTGTGAGCTTCACAGAACGGGGCGCTTCACCGTGCGACTCTCTGGCCAGTTGTACCACAACACCACCCTGCAGGAGGACCAGTTCATGCCCGATGATGCCCAGGTTGTTTTCCATGCAACTCACTTGTACACTTTGGCTATAAATTGTCAGAAGATATATTTAGAATGCTTCTTGATCTAATGTTTGTTATAAATTGCAGAGTTTCTTTGTTGGCTCTGTCTGTGCCAGTCGTACTGAGGTCTACCATGCCCTGAAGCACTTTAAATACCATCTGTTTGAGAGGTGTCGTACAGCATTAGAAGCTCAGAAGGAAATACAGGAAGGGGAAAAGGGAGAGGACGACGAACCAGTTAAGGAGACAGTCAACAAGGTGTTTACCAAACTGCAGGATGGAGGCTGGATCAGTGAGGTGGGAATATGGAACCTGCTCTTTATGTGCCTTTAAAAGCTATTTGAAGGGATAGTTCACCCAAGGGCCACTGTCATGCAGAGTTCAGAGTCCTATCCCAATTAAACACACCTGAACCAGTTAATCAAGGTCTTACAAGGCATTCTAGTAGAAACCTCCAGGCAGGTGTGTTGAGGCAAGTTGTCTTTGTGTGTTGTCTCCAAGTTGGAGACAGTGGCCCTCCAGGACCGAGTTTGGACACCCCTGACTCTGAGAGTCCTATGCTATGCTAATGGGCACTGAATGGGTGCTGCTCGGCTGACGCTTTAAAAACCACACTCCTCAATCGTGACAGTAATCCGTATGAACCCAGTGGATGAATCAACAAGGTCTCATTCACTAATAATTGCTTGGATTATTTCGTATTTGTTAGCACAGGAGAACTTCTCACGAATAATCTCTACCTAATTCACAACACGTGCATACACGTATGAGTTTAATCTTAATCTCGTTCTATTTTTAATGAATTTGGAGTATTCTAAATAAGCAAGGTTAGTCATTTGCATAAAAAACGCTCAAACCATCTCCATATATTCACACTGCACACGTCTGCGGTGTATTACGGCTCCGACAAGGTTTTGCTCCGTCTACTCAGACCTGGAGCATATCAGAAGAGAAGCAACTGGCGTCGCCAGACCACAAGATTCGCCAGTCCGATGTAGTTATTTCGTGTTTTTTTTCGTGTTTAAGTTGGCCGTGTGTTTTTCAACTTCAAGGATTAACCTCTTGTGCTCCATTTCTGGCCTCCTGCCATGGAGATAGTGATGTGAAATAAAGGCTTTCCGCACACCCTTTACTTTACAGCCTGTTGTCACTCTCGTCAAACATATGTCGCTCTTGCCAGATCCTCGAGCAATGCCAAATATCATTCTCAAAACCAGTTCAAACACATTAAACACCTTTATATAGACCTAGATTACAGACCTTTCATTAGCCAGCCGTACAAACGCGTATCTATATACTTTTCTAAATATATTTCAGATAAAATGTAATCATGATTTGTTTGTGAAAATGTTCATAAAAAGATTTCTTACACAAATGTTCGTGTACGCATGCTTGGTGAATGAGACCCCAGTGTCTTAAGTGAAACGATGGGTGTGTGTAAGAGAAACTTTTTAACTATAAATCATTACTTCCGGTCTACTGTTTCTACAAGGGATCGTGAGGGGACATCTATCATTTCGCTTCGGAAGACATTACTTCATCCACTGGGGTTATATGAATGAACATCACGATATATGTGTGGGTGTTCAAGCGTAAACCAAAGCACCAATTCACTTGCATTATATGGACTCACAGAGATTAATTATTTTCCTACAAACCTTCCTTGTGTTTATCTGAAGAAAGAAAGTCATATACACCAGGGATGGCATAAGGGTGAGTAAATGATGAGAGAATTCTAATTTTTGGGTGAACTATTCCTTTAAATGTGAATGAACACACTAATTGCTTTTTTTCTTTCTATCCGTTTAGCAATACGAGAAGTTTCAGGAACATCTCAATTCTGCCGATTTCTTCCAGGAAGAAAAACTGGACTGAAAGGATCGAACTTTTCCTAATGTCATCAATCTGCCCTTTTATTTTTGCTGTCATAAAGCATGGCTAACTTTTCAGTTGTTAAAGTGTGTTCCCTGAAGATCTAGCATTATAATTTCATAATTTTATAATCGCACTGCTGTGTAAATTGCTTCTGCATGATTGTAACAAATTCAGTACAGAGTACACAATATTCAACACATAAAAACAATTTCAAGCTGTAACCCAAAATGTAACAGATTTGTCCAAATCCTGAGGATTTAAAAAAAAAAAAAAAAAAATCTGTAAGATACTCTGATCATTGTGCTCTCTTGAAAGATATGTGCGCTGTTTTCATGCCTTCATTTGTAAGTAATCTCCTCATATTAACACTTCTGTGTAAATGCATCCAAGCTATTTTACAGTGTTTCAATGTTCTTCTAATAAACAAGATTCATAACCAGGTCCAGCTAAATGTCATGTTTTGCATCACAGAAACTTTCTGCTTTCAAATTTAACATTTTATTAGAAACAGCAGTCAAACAATGGATATAATAACAATCTACAGGCTTGTGCTGAATCGCCATCCTCACAGGACACCAAGCTTGTATTCGGTCATGATGTGAGGATCGCCCATCATCTCACACTGGATAGGATCTGAGGGGGAAAAATGTTTACACATGACCTAGTATACTACACAAAAATCACTTGGCAAATTGTCCAAATCAACTAATAAAACCAAGCATTCGTCAGTATCATATTTTTATAAAGCAAACTCAAGGAACTAAACTGCTAATAAAACTTTGAGAGCATGACAGATAACATGTTGAATGTTTCTTCGTACCATTGAGGATGTCCTCAAAGCCAATGGTGTCATCACTACCTCTGAGGGTATCCAGGGCCAGATTTGAGCTGGGCAGGAAGGGCAAACGCTGAATCTGAACGAAGGCAAGCGCGACGTTTAAACACGATGAACATAGGGTGCTTATGGTATAACTCACATGTGAGCAAGTGTCAAACAATACCTGTCTAGCCGCTCTGTACTCCATCTGTAGTTTGAGGGGTGCGTGGAGACCCTGGATGTTCCTTAGTGTGTTGAAATTCATCTTGTCCTGGTTAAGCTGAAACTGGTTTCACAGTACAAGCTGTTACACTTTGTTTAGAGGTGTCCTTGTTACAGTGTACTTACACAAATAAGTAAGGAGTAAAAGTGAATAACACATTGGTAACACTTATTTTTCAGTGTCAGTTACACATTTTACATGTAGTTCATATAGTAAAAAAACAGTCCATTAGTTACATAGAACTAAACCAAATCTTAATCCTAAACATATAGTAAGTACATGTAGTAAATTACTGTTACTCAGTACTTAATTGAGTAATTACAATGTAACAAGGACACCTTAACAAAGTGTAACCCACATATTTACTATAGGGTAAGTTGCTTGTAATTATGCATCATTTCCTGTTACTATAGAAAGTACATGTAATGTGTAACAAAGACGATGTAAAATTAAGTGTTGCCCTTTTGCCGCAATTTTAGAGCATCATCATTTACTACCAATATTTTACTTGATATGTTCTATTCTTTAATTCCCCCCCCCCCCCCCCCCTCCTCCATTTTACACATGTATTTATGTACATTTAGATGTCTTTTGAAGAACCATGCATATTGGCAATGTACTACTTTTCTACTTACATTTTTCTCAGAGAGCTCCAATGGATGACTTGGTAGAAGCTCATTTTTTACACTAGAGAACCTGTGATCACAGAAAAATAAAATATTTAGAATATAAATACGCATAAAGAAATATTTTCAGCTTTATAAGGGCAGAACTCACCCTCTGCGCAGAGAGTCTTGGACCCCATAAGGACCAGCCTGTGGACACAGACCTGTGACAGGAACACTGTCCTTCAGCTGAGAGCGCAGGCCACGAGTATTCTGCAGAAACACACAGTATTATTAAAGAATCATGCAGAAAAGAAACCCGATGTGGAAATTCACTGGTGGCCCGAATGAGTGTTTGACAGTTACCACGCTACATAGGTTTTCAGTCTTAACAGAAAAGGTTAATCCAAAGTGAAAGTAAGGCCATGACGCATCACAATTCATTTAGAAGCTAACAACTTAGTGGCCAAATTAATTCTGATATAATTAATTTCTGTTGCGGCAAATAATAAAAGGTCGAGACTTTTAAAAGGAAATTATGCCCGCGTAATCTTTCCTTGAATATAAATAAACAAACACGAACCATTGTGCTAGGCTAGCTAACTAGCTTGAACGCCTGCACAACACAAACAAGCGCTTTATAAACAGCAAATGCACACACTTTCACACTGTATGGGGAGCAAGGAAATAACACACACCACAACCTTATAAAATTAAACAAAATTAAATCAATAACGAAATAACAAAATGGAGCTCCACATTACCATCTTCTAGCGACTATAGTCTTGACGATAATCAGCATAAATCCACTTCCTGTCAATCCCCGGAAATACTGTTATCATGTGATCGCGGCAATATTTTTTGGTCGTTTTATAATACAAGGTTATTGTTATGTTATTATTTATGACAACATATATATTAGGGAAATATTTTTAAAATATTTAAAAAAATATATTAAACACATGTAAACTGCGAAAACCCATTCCACTGATCTTTCTAAGTACGTATCCGTGCTTCCATCATGTACGGATGGGGGTATAGCTCAGTGGTAGAGCATTTGACTGCAGATCAAGAGGTCCCCGGTTCAAATCCGGGTGCCCCCTCACGTTAGACACTTTTTATGCTTTTTTGGTATAGCAAGTAAACGTAATGTGTTTAATAAGCATGGGCGATTGAAAAAACTGTCTGTTTTATTTCCTAAGTATTTCCAAGACATTCAATCGAAGGATCAGATTCATATTGTTTCGCTGCAAATTTGGCAGTCCACATGTTTTACGAGTCGGATCTTTGCATGGTATTGACTCAGCTCGCCCTGTTGGCGTGTTTGGTCAGACTTATCAAAGTTCCACACTGTGAAAAGGGTTGTTTCTTAGAATCTTATCATGGATTTATTTTCTCACTTGTTGCTTACGCAATCCAAAGAACAAAAGAATACAACATTAGTAATGTTATAGATGCTGTTGATATAAGTCCAACATATAAACTTGTTTAACCCTCTATGGGACATCATCATTTATAAATGACGTGAAGAAAATAACGTTTAAAATATAATAATAATAATAATGTTCGACCAAAAAAAATATATGTATGACACCCCCTACAGCCAATAAAATTAAAATCTATTTGCAATGTGCAATTTCTTTTACTATCTATGAATGTGCCTGAAATTTTTAGCAAGGAAGTTAAGACATTAGTATATTAGGTCACATGCTGTCAAGGCACCACAGTGAGTTCATTTCAGACTAGAAAATGCATATAAATTCCATTAAAAATATATATTATTGTACATCTAAATGGGTTTTTGGTGAAGTTTTTGGACATTTTTTCTGTGTACATATTGTCTTTGTATCTGGTATATTGTTCAGTACTGAAGGCAGTATAATAGCCTTTTTGCCAGTGTTTTAGATTGATGTTGGCTATACGTTTTATAGAAAACAGAGAGGAAAAGCTGTACCCTTTCCAGAAAGTATTGATGACAGTGCATCAGAAAATGAGGTCGTAGAAAGGAAGAAGATGAGGATCAAGGAGGATAGAAGCAGTGAGTGTGATGGCAGGGATGAAGAATATAAATAAGTCATAGATTGTTGTGGAAGTCTTTCAAATGACTGGGAATATTGACTTTGTCAATGTAGAAATTAAATGTAATAAATTTGAACTATATGTGTGCTTTTTTATTGCACTCTTTGTTAAATTGTTAAAAAAAATAGCTGATCTCGGAACAACACACTGATTGTGTTAAACTATATTGGAATTATCATTGTAAACATAGAACATGTGGTCACGAGGCACTTTTTGCTATGGACATTTAAGTAAACCCGGAAACTGAGGTTTTGACTAACACCCCTTCCCCACACACTTTAAACAAGACACTTTGTTGTGCAAATCAAAATTCTTGTGTTACCGAATACATTTGGACAACAATACTGCAAATCATCAAATACATTTTTTGATAACACCAGGAACAATGTCTCATGATGCCTCAGGTAAGACTAATTTCATTTCATGCATACAAAATCTTATATGCTTTTTTGACATAAAACAGAGCTGCATAACATAATATTCAGAGCAACATTCATTTAATGACATTTTTGTCCAATTGTCCCAATGAATGATTCTGGCATTGAAGAAAATGCAACGGTTGAGAAGAATTGCTCAGGCAAAGATCCTCTCATCAGTATTGCTATAGCAATGTGGATCGCTGTCATTGCATCGGTGTTTTTTCTCTATCTGTACTGGAGACACATTCATCTTAAAACAAGGTATTATTCATTTGCTTCATTTGTTTTACATTATCATCAAGAAGAATTCCACTCATAAAGATGTTTCAGTATTTACATATCAACCTAATTTTCCAGTTTCCATGTTTCATACCGACATAATTCAGAGATGCATGAGACTGATTTACATTCCGGAAAAACCACTGATCTTAGAGTCGAAAAAGGCAAGCGATAATATTGCATAAATTAATGATGGTCATAAAAAGTCAATTTCAAAGTGTAATTTAATACTGCATGTTGTTAAACAGTTAGTTTGTTTTTAGTCTGTTATTTTTTAATTCATTTAAGTTATAAAATGTAATTGTTTTGTGGTATATTTTAAGAGATTATTGTTTGGTGTCACAGATCTTGAACAAAGCGAAACAGAACAGTATGAATCTCTTGAAGGATGTACCAACCACAATGAGGGTAAGCGCACGTAATCTGAGATAAATAACCCCAGGGAGCAAATACAAAGACACGTGCTGTCTTTCTGAGACCTTTAGATGCATTTTGTACATTTGCATCAACACACTGGTATCAAATCTCCCTTGATATCAAAGATAATATAAACCAAAGGTCTGGACACTTTTGCTAGCAGTGTTTCCTGAGGAAGTCAGCCCTCTAAATTTATGTTCGAAATAATGCTGGGGTGTCTGACAAATGACTGTCTTGGTAACACATTATGATAACTGCACACTAGCAATCATTAATTAAGCAGTAAACGTAAATTAAGCATTAGTAAATTAGTAATTAGTAATAGCGCATAATTTATAAAGCATTAATATACATTAATAAGCAGTTTATAAATACAGTTATAAATGCTTTATTCTTGATTTATAAGCATAACTATAATGTGTTTAGTAATTGTATCGTCATACTTTATTAATGATCAATTTATCATTTCTAAATGAAGTGTTGCATTATTTACAAACCAGTTATTTTGGAGTTGTCAGTGATTCATAAGATAACTTAGAAAAAGTGTAAGTAAATGCAGTAAATTCAGGTAGTTATAAAGCATTTAGTAGTGGTCAGTTAGCTATTTTTGTGAGCTCATCTAAAGTGAGGACTAGTTATGCCTTGTAAAGCATTTACACAGGAGATTTAAAGGCTCATTTATCTTCTAAACAGATAAATGAAACAAACACAACAGTGATACAGAACATAGAAACATTAACAGCCTTTAAATCTCCTGTGTAAATGCTTTACAAGGCATAACTAGTCCTCACTTTAGATGAGCTCACAAACATAGTTAACTGACCACTACTAAATGCTTTATAACTTCCTGAATTAACCCTGAATTACAGTAGAAATACATGTTAATAAATCATTTACTAACACACTAAGTAACTATTCCTATATGTCTGAATAATAAGATGTATGAATGTACATTTAAATAGTTTATTAATCACTTACTTACACTTTAAGTTATCTTATATGAACCACTGACAACTCCTAAATAACTGGTTTGTAAATAATGCAATACTTCATTTAGAAATGATAAATTGATCATTAATAAAGTATGAAAATACAATTATTAAACACATTATAGATGTGCTTTCTCTCCATTTTAAAGATTACCAGAGTCTGGACACAAAACAACAGGAGCCCAGTTTCGAAAAGGAGGATTCTATCCATGCCAAAGACGTTATGGAATAATGGAATAATACACACAATAACATTGTTCTGGACACAACAAATGGAAGGAGAAGAGGGATTTGAAAAAGTGGGTGTATAAGACACTGACGCAAAATTAAATGAGAACAGAGCCAGAGACTGAAGCAGTTTAATGTCCCGACACACTCCACCAAATGGTGGATTCAGGCAGATGTCATTCTGATTGATAACAACAATAATAACAAACACAAAGAATAATACAAAACCATTTACATGACATCCTAGTTTTGAACTGAAATACTGCAAATATATATAGAGAGATTTCTTTACATGGAGTATAAACAGGAAGAAAAGAAAAGAAACAGGTGCTACAAGAGCATGAACTAATGCCGTTTACACCTGGTGTTAAGATGCGTTTTGGTCGATCGGATCACGAGTGGACGACGCTAAATGCAGGTGTTTACAGCTGTAAACTCCGGACGAGTTCATGTAAATTGCGTGCGCATATTTTGTCCATTAGATCGAAAGATCTGAAACCAACACAGAAGTGGTTGAAAGTGGACAAAAGAGACGGATTAAAACACCAGGTGTAAATGGGAATGTGTCTCCCTGGTCTACTTGTGCATCTTAATGCATATTAACAGCAGAAGTAAACAGGGCCCAAGATTATCAGTTAAACTCTCTTCTCAAAGTTTCTTATCAAAGATTTTACATGCTAAAGAGTCGTCCCCTTCTATACTTCCCCCCTTTATTTTAGCATTAAGGAGACCTGAGTTAATTTGTGATATAATACATGTGGGGTTTGTTTTTTAGTGAGGGAAGGAGCAGTTGCATATTAGATATAGTTTCACATAACTTCCTTCAGTGGCATTCATGTGGGTGCTCAAGTGCATCTCAGATCAACATGCGTCATGCGCTGAGATCGAGTTTCAAAGAGCTTTTTTTAAAGATCTTATTACATTCAATGCGAATAATAGGGCTCAAGGGTTTGTTCCTGTGGATACTATCAAGAAGATCTGCACAGACTTTGAGTAAATCACATGTTCTGCAGGCACGGTCACATTAGTGAATTTTCACGTGCAATTATCAATAGGGGAGCCATGCATGAAGCACAGTTCTGTGTGGGGAAAGCGTTTGTACGCAAAAGTACATGAACCACGGTAAATGTGGCCGCACCTTTACTGTGTCTTTTAAAATGTTCTTGAATTATCCAAGTACATACTTAGTTCGTTTTTAAAGCTCTAAAGCCCTCTGCCTGTGTTCGCAAGTACCCAAGCGAAGCCTCGAACTTCCAAGCATGTGCAAAACCATGCAACGGTGGCACTAAACTGAGGGCTCCACAAACCAGCATTATAACAAGCGTTGTGTCTTTATTCGGGGCCACTGATATCTCCTTGTCTGCTTTTCTGAGCTCACAATATAGAAAGAGTGAAAGTGACAAAAGCAGGGTCTATCTAAAGCACGACTCTTGCACTGATAGCACTACGTTAATTGAGGTCTTTCTGTTGTGTGTGAAGATTGCTCCGTTTGCTCAAGATGAATAACGACCTTGAATATTCTGAGCTTAAATTGATTCTAAAGGTGTATTAGAACAGCAAACAACATCCATTTTCACAAACGGTTTACTGTTAATATAGGGATATAGTCCTAGTAGGTTTGAAGCTAAATTACTTTTTGAACATAAATGTGACCTAAAGGGAACATATTAGTCTACATATTAGTCATACAAGAATTAGGTCACTGTACATCGATACTTGTTATCAAAATATATCACACATTGCGATTCAACTGCGATATACATCTTATTGCACAACTTTTTGGTTTGTGCAATAAGATGGAAATAAGATTAGAAAATGAGATGCTCTGACTTCTGTTTCTGAGGTTGTAAAGAGTCCAGGGTTATTAGATGTTACTCAATCACACAGTTGTTGGATTTGAGTTATTGTTCCTTTAAAAATGGATTCTATTTTAGCAATATCACTCTACCAATAGAGCTGCAAGACTTCTGATTCATAGGTAAATAACTTGAAGAATAACAAAGTGTAGTAAATGGTTAATCTATTTTCTCTACAAACCACTGTTTTTGAACAGCTAAAATAACTGGAAGCGGTTGACACCGGAAGCCTCTCGCATTCAATTTACAAATGGCCATGTCCGCTCTTACATCAAAAATAAGTTGAATAGACTAATCTGACAAACACAGACCAACACCGACAATCACTAGTTCACAGTAAGTCACTTCTCAGACCATGACCCGACAAATGCCGATTGAACGTTCTCATCTAGCGTCGACTAACAGCAAGTGGTCAAAACCAGACAAGCATGTCTGTTGGTGTTGGCTGGTCTGTCAGTGCGGAGTTCATTAGCGTTATACCAATCAAATTCTAGGACAGGAACTAACTTTTGTATAACAGTATTTCAACTGCAGAGCATTTGGTGTTCTTTCGGTTTTTGGAATGTGAGAGCACAGCACCTCAGTATCATATAAACACTGTTCTGCACACCTACATTCAGATATGTCAATCCTCAAAACCACTGTTATTAAGGGCAATTAGGTGGGTTGTTTTTTGTGAGGTCGTACTGGGGAACTTCAATTTTTAAGTTAAATTGTGTTTTTTTAAATGCCAAAGGCAAAGGATACTTGTATATCTTAAGCTTTCTTAAAGTTCATGTTTCTTCATTCCTTTCATCTTTCCCCCTCCTCAAAGCCCAGCAGGCCCCATTCCCCTCCCAGAACCGCTGTTGTTAGGGTGTGGGTACGGCAGACTGTTTGTTACGGAATGTCTCAAAAAATGCCAACATGCCCTTCTTCACGCTGGGAGAGGCCATTTTGGTAGGTGTGTGTCCTTGGTGCCGGAGCGGGAAGCTGGAGCCGTCCATGGAGTTGGCTCGTTTGACTTTGGAGCCGGCCCGCCACATTTTGGGCCTCACAGGAGGAGTCTGGGCAACCAAACACTTCTGGTATTGAACCTGAAGGGGGCAGCAGACATTTAGAAATACTTAAGAAGATGTGATAGATTTTGCACTGAATTCTGTATCGATGCTATGAAACTATGACTTATAGTTTGGGATATTTTGTCAATTATGTAGGTTTGGAAGTCAAATAAATTTAGTACGCCTCACCATGCATGCAGCCTGAACTGCCTCAGAGATGATCCCAGCATCGGGCTCACACCAGAACACATGACATTCAAATCGCTGGGTTCCAGCATCCACTATGACTGCAAAAGTGTGTGTGTCATGACCCACACCTAGGAAAGTTAAGTAACGTACTTGGCATTCCCAAAATGGGTCATCTCCATCCTGAAATTAAAAAAAGGGGGAAAGTAAGAGTAAAGAAAACATAATACTCATTCTATTACTGCAGTACATAGCGTATATACTATACGAAGTATGCACAGTGTCCTTGTGCACATGCAGAGCATACTGCACTGGTCACTTTAGGCTACCCAAAAAATGAAGTGCACTTGACTTGACTTTCCATTTCATGTATAATGAACTTTTCATATGTGATTATTTATTTTAAACACCCCAATTTTTTTTTCACACACAAATTTGAATGAAAATATAAAACAAATTTACCTATAAAATGAGAATGAATTTATGAAGCTAGACAGCACTTGATGAGTTTAACATTGTTTGGCGACAGCAATGTAGCATACTACTCTTTGAAACCCATTGTTGCATAACAAATACTGTTTCGCATGCAATAGAAACATACCAACAGAAGAAATCCACATGTCTAAAACATATACAGTATCTCACAAAATTGAGTACACCCCTCACTTTTCAGCAACCAGTTTAGTTAATCTGCTCAAGGGACAAAACTATAGAAATGAAACTTGGATATATTTTAGAGTAGTCGGTGTGCTGCTTGTATACCAGTATATATTTACTGTCCTCTGAAAATAACTCAACATACAGCCATTATTGTCAAAATAGCTGGCAACAAAAGTGAGTACACCCTAAGTGAACATGTCAAAACTGTGTCCAAAATATCAATATTTTGTTTGAGCACCATTGTTATTGTAATATATCCAAGTTTCATTTCTATACTTTTGTCCCTTGAGAAGATATACTAAAACGGTTGCCGAAATGTGAGGGGTGTACTCAATTTTGAGAGATATTGTATATAGCGGTGTAGCATCAAACATACTAATATAAAACTTATGAACTGTTATTAAAAATTAAGCAGTATACAGTACAACTCGTACAGAATGAAGTACACAAGTAGTCTATAGCATAGCCTGTTAGTATGCAAATGGAGTACAGTAAAACCTCAATGTCAGTTAGTATATACTCTCACCTCTCCTCTCCATAAAGACAGAATTTTATCAGACACATGGATGACTATCGGCTCCCACTCATCTCTGTCTCTGGAGTGCATGATACTCTCAATAGCTCTGTTCAACACTTCCATTCCTGTCAGCATATACATGAAAAACACATTAACCACAAACCCATACAAAACATCCCTAGC
This sequence comes from Meda fulgida, assembly GCA_030578275.1. Taxonomy (NCBI): domain Eukaryota; kingdom Metazoa; phylum Chordata; class Actinopteri; order Cypriniformes; family Leuciscidae; genus Meda; species Meda fulgida. The sequence continues at coordinate 18,956,466 of CM060636.1, read as the reverse complement.
ATGTCCCTGTGATTTTGCTAAGTAAGACATGTTCATGGATCAACATATTTTGTTGATCCTGGAACAACATTCCTGTCCGAAAATGTAGTCCTAACCCTATCCCTACCCCTAAATCTAAAAACATGATTCGAGTCACTAGGAGCTCCACAAATCATGACTGTAAAATACCATACTGCAGGACCAGCTTTGGACAGACGACCTTCTCTGTGAAGAGCTCTAAACTCTGGAACTCATTGCCATCTGACATCAAGTCTGTACCTGACTTTAAAGTGTTTACTTCCAGGCCTAAAAACTGGTTAAAAGCAAACCAAAAGTGTGCTCATTTTTAATTATTGTAAGTAGGTAAGAGTAGTATATGATATGCATGTTTATATATCATGTTTATATTTTTTAAATTAAAGTAGTGAAGTATGTAAATTCTATTGTGTATAAAAGCCCAACCAGGGACAGGAGTTGAAAATTAGCATTTGCTATAAACTTTATATGCAGCACTTCAGTGACAAGCTTTGTCCCGGTCCCTGTCAAATAAATAAATAAATAAATAACCATACGTTATCCCTAAAAACAGAGAGAAATGATAGGTGAATAACACTGATTGTGAGCCTAAACTTGACATAAATTGTAAACTTGTCCCTCAAATCTGATTGGTTGATTGGGATGTTGTTCCAGGATCAACAAAGATGTTAATTCAGCCAAGAACATTTTGTACTTTGTGGAATCACACTCACTCAGGTGGTATACATTACTTTCTTTGATATTTAAGCTAGGGTTTCTAGGTTTCCAATAAGCCACCAAAGTAATAATTAACCTATAAGCTTTTTGTCTTCATTGAGAAAGTCTGATCTCTTAAAACTGTTTGATACAGGTCCAAATTGGATCCGCAATATGTTGTACTCATATTTGACATTTTAATTCAAACTTGAGAGCAGGAATACTTGCATTTGCCAAAAATGAAGTTTTTGGCACTGAGGTTTAAGAGTACTTCAGAGATTATACAAAAAATACCTTTCATTCCAGTGTAAGTGGTTTATTTGTGTAACGAGGGGTGTTCAGGGAAGAAGGAGGCAGGAACCGAATTAATTCAACATACATTCTTATCCAAAAATAAACAAACAACAAAAAGAAAGTAAAGCGGCGACCCCTCAAGGACGACAGCTGCATATAAACATAACAAAACACAACATAAAGTCCAGGCCAAGTCCTCTCTCATCCTTCACTGTCATCACTTCTCCTTTTATCCTCCCGGAGCTCCTCAGTGGGACTCGAGACCGGTGTGGTCATTAGCACTCGCGCCACTGGCCTTGCTCCGTTCCCACGGCTCTCAGCCTGCTACAATTAGATATCTGAATGGCCCAAATCACACTCACCCATTGCTCTGGATACAGGCAGGTTTCCAATGTACTCCACCTCAAACTTCTGCACCCTCTGCCTCACTGATTCCAAGAAGTCAACTGGAAAGCACACATCAAACAGTCTCATGAAAGAATACAATGGGCAGTTGATCAACCAATCAATTTGCTTTAAAAGACGCCACTTTCTCAAAAAGGCAGTTGTTTTACCTTGGAGGGGCAAGTCCTCTGGGGAGATACTCTCCATGGTGAGAGAACGGGCCATAGAGGGCTGCTGCACCGCCTTCTCTGCCATGATCTGTAGAAACAGACCACCATCTTTGAAATATGGACATTTTTGATCATGAAATTATATTAATGCTAATGTTAATGATGACAATAGATTCATCAGGATCATGTGATCTTACCTTGGAGCACATCTCATGCAGGGCAGATGCGATGGTCTTGGCTGGAGCGTTGCAGCGGAACACGTGGCACTTGAGCATGCAGGTGTCTTTATCACTGGCCACAAAGGCAAAGTCCCTACGGACACCAGGAGAACGGAGGAAATACTCATCACAGTGACTTTCATGCTTATTCTAACAGCCTGATAGAAACACTAAACATAATATCCACATTAAAATTGTATATATATAATCAGTCACATGTAGTCATATATGGTCATGAAAAGAATGGTTAATGGTATTTTGTTTTAAAATAATTACATTTTTAGGTTACACTTTAGTTCAATAATAAATTTCATGAACTTGCAAAGTTACTTAGTCAGTAGAATGTCTGTTGAGGGACCATCAAAATTCAGTGTTAGCAGATATTAAGTAGACTGACTGGCAGTTGACGTAGTTGCAAAGTTACTTGTTGTTAGTTAAATGTCTAAAGTGGACAGTCCATCACAGTGCTCATACACATACACACACATTCACACTCTCACCTACACCTATGAACAATTTAGTGTCTTTAATTCAAATATGCTGTATGTTTTTGGATTGTGTGGGAAAACAGAGCACTCAGAAGAAACCAACACAGTTACAGGGGAACATGCAAACTCCACACAGGAAGGCCTAATATTAGTAACTAATATTGGGAAATATTATTTCAATGTAAAATAAAATGTTTTCAATTTTCAGTGTCACATGATCCTTCAGAAATCATTCTAATATGCTGATTTACAGCTCAGGAAACATATATTATTATTATCAATGTAGAACATTTCTGTGGAAAGCATGCTACAATATAATATATATATATATATCCATGCTATGGCATCATGATGAATTGCGTTTGACTTTGCCATAACCATGCTGGATGGCCACAGTAGGAGGCAGCCATTCTAAGAATAGGGCTAAAATAAAAATAGGACAAAAACCATTGCAAGCAGGAAGTGACAACGGCCAGCTGGATATTTACAAAGTAATGCTGAACCAACTCTAATCTCTCAATATTAATTGTTATTCACTAAATCTCTTCACATTAACCTTAGAAAGTCTCTTAGTTGACTGTTCGTGGCAATATCAGATGTCAATGTTCTATAAATACAGATCGATCTGCATTTCTGGGCAGAATGATTTTCCAATTCTATATGCAATGCAACGGCTCAGGCCCTCTGATTCTTCAACACCTAAAGCTGCATGCTCTGGCTTCTTCAAAGAGAATGTTTTATTCATGAATATTACATTGGAGAAATGTAGAGCAGTGGTGCTTCATACGGCGTGCAGCTCAAGCTCGCACTGCATACTGATGCTTGTGAAATCCAGTACTCGTTTACCCTCAACTATTAAAGGAGAACATGCGAGTCAAACAGAATAACAGATGAGTTTATCTGGTTAGAAAAGAGACAGATGGAAACCTTCATTGTGTGAATATAGAATCATTGCAGCAGCCCTTGCAGATCTCAGTGATGAAAGAGCTCAGGGTTCCACTTTTACACTTAGTCAGGGTCTATTTTTGGATTTGCGGTCTGAGCACATTTTCACAATATGAATAAGGCTTAAAGACGATGTCATTGGCACATGTCAACATGCTCTAGTGATGGTCCCATTACAAACTAATCTGTTCCCCCTATGTCCAGACAATTTTGACAAACCCCAAAATGTCATGACTACTGAGACTCTGATTGGTCCATCATGGCAGAATCATCTGCATTTATTGTTTGTTTAAACACAGGAGAGGGTCTTTCTCAAACATTTAAATAAATGTCTCATCATCGGTTAATAAAAAAAAAACGTGTACACTTGTAATTTTATTATACTTATTGCATTTAGTACAATTTGCACAACCTGAGATGCAAGACAGTAAAGAAATGAAAAAAAAACATGGCTACTGAGGAGCACTACTTCACAACATCACTGTTTTCTAAGTCTAATTGAAAAAAGAAAACAAGTGCAGTTATTACCTGTCTCTGTTTTCACGAGTGGTGGTTTAAAAAAAGAAAAAGGAAACAAAGGTTAATAATAGTTCAAATAATGCAAAAGAAGCAAGGGATATTTTAGCAAGCAATAGACCCTTGTGAAAAAGAAGTAAACTTCTGTCAGGCCCACTATCGTCAAATACGATTGACAATTAGCATACAGTTAGGATTGGCGGTATGGTTCCGTTCTGGACAAGAACTAGCATGGATAAGAGCAAGGAGAGCAGCAATAACACCCCTTAGGGAAAACAGAACAGAACCAACATGAATGTATTGCAGATATCATTAATTAATAAAGATTTTAAGGTACAACATAATTCAAGAATTTCATCTGATTCAAAGTGGATCAGCTGAGTGTCAACTGATGCGAGCTTGACTAACGTGACCTGCCAGAACTGACGCTACGCTTCATTTTAGCATACTTTTAAAAACAGTACTTATTACAGAAATAATATCCTTTAAAAGAGCATACTGAATCATTTAAAATACATTCACTTTAAACGCAATTTCTAATAACACTACAGTTAAAATTATAATCAAGTACTTTCCATGTTCTTTAGTATCTGAGTCATCACATCAAAATAAGTGTATTTAAACTGTATTTTAAAGTAAAACCCTTTAAGGTGACATTATCACAAAGTACTTAAACTTAGGAAAAAAATATTGTCATGAAAGTGTACTCTCTTTAAGTCTCTTTTATTTCATTAATATTATGTTATCTGCAAGTACAGTTGTATACTTTTACTTTTTACACTTTTTAAAAGTGTACTTTGAAGTACACTACAAGTGCACATTCAATACAATTAAGTGCCCTTGTTTTTCACAAGGGGAGCTACTCTTCTCTCTTAGCGTAAGCCAGTAAATTTAGTCATTTTTTATTTAGTAATTAAAGCTTTCAACAACCCACAAATCCCCCACAAAAAGCAACACAGCCCATGTAAAACATTTCCTATTATAGCTTGGTATGCAAATACTCATCATCAGTGGCTCTGCGTTTTACAGGAAAACCGAAACTCGAGCTACACTGGGCTTCACCAGGCGTAAATTAAAAAAAGCACTCCGTGTTCAAAAACCTGCCAATGCCTGTCAGTGAATGAGGAAATATGATGAACTGAAGGGCTGTACAGGCCATTTGTCATTTAGCGGGCTCATACGTTTTCTGTTAAACTGTAGTGAATAGAGTCTCTGCAGAAATCCATATTTATTCTGTGTGGTAGCATTGAAAAGGAAAACAAATGAGGAATTTTATACCCAGAAATAGAAGAATGGTACAGGTCAGTCTACCTGCCATTGTTGCAGCCCACCCCCCATACACGGATGTTGATTATGGGCTGACAATGGATGAGGCTGCGGTCCACAGGGTCCATTAGACTGAGAGTGTCCTTCTTGAGGACCATCATCATATCCTGACCCTGAACACACACACATACACGCACACACGTGTGCTTTGAGTGGTTATGACCTTCAGTAAGAGCTATGCTAACTGTGCTAACCTGAGGTGATTTAATAGAATTCAAACTGAATCGTAAAATAGCGTGTAAACCTTATGAAAATTGCTAATGGACAGACCAAAATATATACTGTAACATTCAGCAGTATGTGGCAACAATGTGTTGTGCTATTACAGGGCTAGCACGCTAGTACTTCTATTATGCCTGTCTGAATGAATTCAACATTGGTGGGCCCCAGCTAAGCACATCTCATCTATTCTAGGTCACGTGTGTATGAGTCCAGGTTCTCACCTCTCCCCAGGCGCCAACTGCGTCCCGGCCCTCTGCTTTACTGTGAGAGAGCTGCTGGATGCAGTTGTTCACCGCCAGACTGCTCTTGCCAGGGGTCAGGTCTTCCTCTGGGATCTCAACCCAACCCAGAGAACGCACAGCAAAACACTGAAAGACAAATCAAGAGATTCTCCTACCAGTACTTACTTCAGATAGATCATATATGACGCAAAATATGTTGAACACTATGTTGCTGAATCCATTGGCATTAATAGTAAATTGGATCTCCCTAATACTTCTGAGAAACCTTTCTACTCTTTGTATTAATATAAGTAAAAGGTAATAAGGTGAGATTTAAAGTCACATTTTCTCACACAAGTTGCAACTGTGAGAAATGTGCCCGGTTTCATAGACAAGGGTTAAGACTAGTCCCAGACTAAACGTTTGCATGTTTGAGCTGGTTTAACTGAAAGCAACTTGCACTGACATATATTAAAATATGTCAGTGCCATTGTTTTGTCTCAAGATGCACACCAGTTTGTTTTTTTCTAACGCACGTTTTAAAAAGCTACTTAAATGTGCTGAACTGAACTAAGGACTATTCCTGGCTTAATCTAAGCCCTGTCTGTGATACCGGGCCATACAGTTATAATTATGAAGGGGGAAAAAGTTCATAAAGTTTAAAACATTTAAAGTTACTGTGAAATATAGTGGCAACTGAGAGATACAGTAGTGGACAAAAGTGATGTCCGGTCTAGGAAAATTGACATATTCTCCCTTTATTCAAAAAAAATAAAAATAAAAAAATAAACTGTTAAAGATTATGTTTGCGTTGTTGTGCTTGGAGTCAGTTGTTTTAGTTTTGATAATTGATAACATAATGAAATATGCCAAATTGTGCAGACTTAATTTTTGGCCAGGATGTCATATAAAAAAATTATGAAAACATGCCAAAACAAGAGAGAATCAATAAAATATTAATAACTGATTGTTGTAGTCAATATATGCCGAGATTTTTCTTCCCAAGTATATATATATATATATATATATATATATATATATATATATATATATATATATATACACCTCAACCAAGTAAAGCGTTTTGTTCTTCCCTCATATTTAAAATATTTAAAAATAAAAAATATTTTCATCATATTTTTTATTGTTTAATCAGACTTTGTAGGGTTATTAAAAACAAATATCCACTCCAGACATCCCTCTTGGCTACTACTGTATGTAGACATACATATTCACAATCGCAAGATAAAAAGTCACAACTAAATAGTCACAATCACAAGAAATAAAGTTATATTGTGATATTTAAAGTCTAAACTGTGAAACATAAAGTACCAAATGTAAACCATCTAGTCGCACAATTACAATAAATAAGGACACAATTACAAGAAAAGTCATTTAGTGATATTTATCAAAATAGTTTTATTTTAATAATTTAATTAGAAGGGGGCATTGCATACATCTGGCATGTAGTTCATGTTGACATTCTGGATAACATCCATTTATATTACAGTGATTAAAGGTAGGATGTTTTATATTGTCGTACCTCAGTGTTTCTTGCTTCTATCAAATATGACTCACAGCACACACATATTTCAACAACAACCCCCCCTGAAGCATCCTGGGGTTAAGTTTATTTTTATTTTTTACTAAAACCAGTAAGCTACTGTTTGCCTGGTGACTGACGGAAGTCCAAATGTTTTGTACAGAGGATACATCTATGACCCTGCCTAGGATCATTTTACACAGACTCAATAAAGCTGTGTCTTAAAATTGCATCCCTTGTGCTTTTAGAAGTCGTAGCCCTGCACCCCCACCTTCTACATGCACACACGCACATATACACACTACTGAATCACTAAACATGCTCTGAGTGATGCCCCTTTCCAACTCTGACCCTCAGTGGTTACCTCAGGATGTGCTTTCTCTCAAGTGAGATATTTGTGGGTCACGGTGACTAACAGCAGAGAAAACAGTCATAAATTGTACATGTTGAACAGTATTAGGGCAGCACACAGCATGATTCTACCTTGGAGTCGGGATCCATGTTGGCACAGAAATACTCTTCCTGCCAGGAGGGCCTGAAGCAGAGCAAGAGAGCACATCGTTATGATAATGACCCATAATTAAATACTGGGCTCATTTCAGCAGACAAAAATAAATAGGAATACAGATTAAGGCCTTGAGATGCTGAAGACTTATTTTCCTGTTTGGAGTTTTACTGAAAGGACTTTCATTTATGCTGTAAAAAAGCCCTTTTAGACCGCTGGGGTAATTATCACTCTCAGCTTTGTCCAGAGCTTTTCAGCATACTTCCTCCCTATAATAAACAAAGGTCCTTCAGAGGAAAATTATATAGAATAGAGCTATAAGAATTTTTAAAATAAATTAATAATTTATTACACTAATTAATACATTAAAATGGTATTACAATCAATGGTCTCTGAACTTAACATGCCAGAGTATCATTTTGCTCTCTGTTGTGTTATGCCGCCTCAAGGTGCTGACAATATATGTGAAGGTAATTGCATTCCCTGTAGCTGTCAACAATTCCCAAACAACTTAGTAGCAGCCAATCACAGCTCTCTGAACAAAGTCATCGGAAAGGTCAGTCAATGACAAGCATGGCACTAAATAAAGGCACGTTCCAGCCTGTTACATAAATGTGTTTACAGCATTTTGTCCTTCACTGGCACTACAAAATGTGTAGAAACTCTTCCCAGCGTTCATAATTCCCCAGGTGTGTGCTCGCTTATGTTCAAGCATTAGCGTGACTGGGGCCTCATGGCCTGATATCAGAGTGTTTGGAGGTTAGCCAAAGTTAAAGTTTTACTCTCCGTCCCACAGTTGTAAAGGCCACACCTGACTGGCTGTCTAAAGCAGAGCCTCTTTCAGCAGAGAGAACATCTGTACAGGTAATACCACCTTCATGTGTTTGTTCAATTAGATGTCTACAGGCTTCAATAGTGGGGTAAACAAACGAAGGACCGAATGGAAGGAAAAGGTGCTTTTTCATCTCCAAAACACCAGAAGGAGAATTTGGCTTAACTTGTATGTGTGAGTTTGGCTGCTAAGCTGTGCCAGCATCAAGAATGCAAATTGACACAGTTCATGGGTAATGTGTTACTACACCCAACACATTAAAACAATCGCGAAAAATTAGTTGAAGACACATTTTTAACCCTTAAACGCATACCTCGTTTCTTAACTGACCTGGCACGTTATTTACTACCCTCCCCACTTTTTTTAATTTAGACATCAACCTTCTTTATTATTAGTCTTTGTTCTATTCATTCTAAAAAATATAACAAGACATTTTTTAAAGAAAATATCTAATTAAATCTAATTAATAGTCTGTAAATGTGAATAGGGTAGCTAGTGACCCGAGGTATGTAATAGTGTAAGTATTATTTTTATGTGCAACAATAATTTAATCAAATGACTGCTCAAATTGAATCCTTCCAAAAGGTAATGAAATACTAATGACTTTTATCAAATGTGTGCACATAAATGGAAATTGTTTATTGCACTGCGCTGTGGTATACTTGATTTAAAAACATGGCATGGTGGTTACTAAAACGGACTGATATAACTGCCCAGAGGGAAACGGGATAGCTTAGAAGTTTCTCTTTCATAGTTCCATTTTTTTCTAATTTAAGTTTAAACTTTGGCTCAGATGTTTCTCCTCAAATTCCTTAGGAGACATAAAAATGGACATGAATGAGACAGTTAGCATATAATTTCTTTCATGTGTTTTTTCACAAGAAAAATCTGAGAAGCAGGAGATTTTATTAAAAAAAACTGCTCTCGGTTTACTTGCATTGCTGTCTGAGAAGATCTCATTGGAGCTTCTCTTTTCCTACAGGCTATAAATAAATGGTGCCTGTGACAAAGACAGTGAAAAAAGGTTGCTGTGTAATAAGAGGAATATTATACAATCAGCTAGACATTATTCTGGAACAACAATTCAGTCAAACAATCCCTTGTATCGAACCTGGAAAATTCCTAACCCTAAAATTATAGGGGAATAGCTGATAACAAGCCTATTATCCTAATCCCAATGAAATAATTTTATTTCAACAAGGATGTTCCAAGAACATCCAAGAGCATCTCCAACTTAGTTAAATCATATTGAGCTTCACACACTTTGGTTTGCATGTTTTAATGTCTAGTTTCATAGAAACATCTGTAGCCTTTCCTCAGCCGTACGGCCACCAGCATATATGTGACTCCCTCACCTTTCTCTCAGTGACGGTAGCGGGTTTTCAGTCAGTCTTCCTCTTGAATCCCGCCTACCATCCACTGCAGTCTGAAGAAATCAAGAGTGGAGATGTGATGACTGACAGAAACATACACAAAGCCACACACACACACACACACACACACACACACACACACACACACGTTTACTTAGCTATCTAAATGGGGACATTCCATAGACGTAATGGTTTTTATACTGTACAAACTGTATATTCTGTCCCCTTACACTAACCCTATCCCTAAACCTACCCATCACAGGAGACATTCTGCATTTTTACATATTTAAAAAACCTTTTATTACTTTATTTTTAAACCTGTTTTACAAATGAGGATGTCCCTAAAGGGAGTTTTTTGGAGATTTTGTCAGGTTTTGGTCACTTCTGGGTACAAATTTGTCCCCAAAATATAGTTAAGTAGGTACACACACACACACACACACAGATCAGAGTATCTCACCTTGATCTGGCTGGCAGTGATGCCGTTAATGGTGTTTTGTTCCTCCTCTGCGCTGTAGGAGGGATGCTGCCACTGAGTGCTGCCCGTGGGCACGTGCCAGTAATAGGTGCCAGTGCTGTCACGTATAGTGCGCCATCCTGGAGGCAGATCCGAATCCAGCTCCAGACTCTGATCATTCCAGATGTTATCTGCAAAGAGAATTACTGGATTAATCCGTACCTGAAATAAAATGTTATAAACATTTCACTTGCTAGTTTGAGGGCAGCATGCAAGATTCTTGTAAATGTGCCATGTAGCCCTCACACACACACACACACACACACACACACACACACACACACACACACACACACACACACACACACGCGCGCGCGCGCACACACACACACACACACACACACACACACACACACACACACACACACACACACACTGGGGTGAGGTCACTACAGTCTAAGGCTCTAATCTGCCCACATGACACAGACTAAAATGAGGTCAAATCTAAAAGCAGCTCTGTCTTATTACAAAAGCTGGACTAATGTTCATTTGTAATATCTCTCTCTCACCCTTTCCCTCTCACACAAATATTTCCATGTAACTTCTGTATCTGTTATCGGATTTTATGGGATGCTTTTTATTTTATTTTAATATTATTAAAATTGTATTTGGTAACACTTTACAATAAGGTTTCATGTGTTATTAATAAACTACATTAGTTCACATGAACTATCGATAAACAATACTCATATGGGGTTTATTAATCTTAGGTAATGTTACTTTCAACATTTACATTATTAAAACCAAATGTATCTGTTAACATTAGTTAATGCACTGTAAACTAACATGAACAAACAATGAACAATTAGATTAGATTTTATGAGATTATTAATTCGATTAATATCAGCAAAGGTTAGATGCTGTAAAAATATATTGTTCAAAGTTAGTTCATGTTAACAAATGCTAACAAATGAGGCCTTATTGTAAAGTGTTACAGATTATTTTTGTTAATCTACATTTTTTTATTTTGTTAATAAACCTATTATTAGGTTTACATGGAAATTGTGCATGTAAAAACCTCATTTTCACAGAATTGGAATGACTGTCATTTACAAAGGTGGGCACATTGTTTGCCATCTTTTATTTTATTAAATAGTATTAAATAATTGTATCATGTTTTCAGCTAACAATAAATGTCTAGTATCTGTCACACGCACGCAGTTTTGCTTGTTCTTGGTTTCTGTTTTCTTGGACTTTCAGTTTGTGTTCATCAGTCACATGTATTTCTTTGTCTTAGTTTCCCGCCAGTCATCAGTTGTCATGGACACTCATTAGATCATCACACCTGTTCGTTATCATCTCATCATCACTGTGTATATGCAGTGTCACACAAAGTCAAACCACCATCAGGTAATTAAAACAATGAAATTAATATGACCTAAACAACATACAATGTAACACTAAAGACCCTAATCTACATAAATAGCAAAAAACAAAACTGTAAATAAAATATAATCAGATGTGATGCATCATGTAGGGACCTCAAGGAATGTCCTTGTGTTGTTTTTCACTGTAAAATATAAGGCGACTAACAAAACTCAATTTAACAATATTTTACTGTAAATGTATTTGCATGTTGAATATTACATAATTTAATACATGATATAAATTATATAGTAATTCATCAACCAAACATTTTACAGTACTGTTTGTAAAACCAATTGGCAGATTTTAACTGTAGCATTTTCATCTTCTTTTCTTGGTAAAATGACAGCATTTTTACAGTGTTTATGTGTGTCAAAGTCATCCTGTCACGTCTCTGATCTACTGGCAGAACGGCAAGCAGGAAAGAGCAGCTCTGTCTGCTGAATTATATGTGTCTGAATTTATATCTTGCCTGAGAGAATCATTTAACACAATGCATCTGGAGAGCCCTGTCCACTCTCACAAAAAACACAATGCAGGAGGCTGGAGGGGACGTTTGGGGAGAAAACAAGACTGTAAGCGTGTGTGCGTGGTAACAGAACTGGGTCAGTAGTGACACGAGATTGCCTGGGCACGGGGAGTTGCCTCTGATATTCAATGACACAGACAGTCTCATAGTGACATTTCACAGATGACACTTGCACATATATTTAAATTGTTGATTTGTTGAGGAAGCCCTTATGATTTATATGCACTAGTCAATAGATTTTTACACACATCAGTACGGCATCAGTGTGAGCTGTGCTTGACAATAGAAATTGGACCTATGCTGAACAGCTGATCTGTGAGCTCTCAGCATGCATTGCAACGTGAATAAATTATGCAGATAGCGCTAGAGGCTTATTGTTTTGTTGTTTGCTGAGTTTATTTATGTAGCTGTTGTTGTTGTTTTTATCATCACAGTTCGTTACTTGTTTGTATTTGTGTAGTTATATTAAGAGCTTATCTTTTTACAATGCACACAGTTATGATTTTATCGTATATGTAAAAAAAGAGTTACATTTTAGAACCTTTGAAGTCCAAACATTGATGCTGTACCACATTAGATTCTTCCTAAACGTACAAAATGTAATGTGTATTCATACCTACCTTTTTTATTCTTTCTGAAAAAAAAAAGATGAATTTGTTTGAAAATAAACTCAAGAATGACTGACCGCAAACAACTGAACGGTAGTGTCTGTTTTCTGAGAGTGTGCGATATGAACAGGACTGACAGGGCACTAAGTGAAGAGTAGAGAATGTGCTTTCACTTAGCTTTGCTTTCAAAGCACACTTAGCTTTGCTTTTGCTTGGACAGTCCTGTTAAAGCCACAATAATCTTACAACACAAAGGACTGTGGGTTTAATCTCTAAACCAACACCTCAAATCTGCTTGTCCAATTAAACTTGTTGCAGTCCTGAGGCTTACTATAGATGACCATTTTTAAACTCATAAGCTGATTTATCTAATGGCTTGGACTGTTATCAGGGTTCGTACAGATTTTTTCTAGTGAAATTCAAGTAGTTTTCCTGCGTTTTCAAGCAATGGCAGCATATAACCGTCTTTGTGAATGTTTGTGTGTCTCCGGCCCTCCCAAGAGATCATCAATCATGTCCAGATCGATCTCCTCTTTTTCACAAGCCACCCCTCGCCTCCGCCTCTGACAGGCCATAATAATCGCACGGTGTTACCATGACATTTTTATTGTTTTGGGCTGGCTGGCTGTGCTGTCAGCTGAAATAAAACACAGGCAGAAAAAGGCTGAAGGAAGAATAAAGGTTATTCTCAGTCTAATTCTGGTCTCCATTCGGTGCACCTGAAATGATGTCTTCTTTCTTACTGTCTGTGTTTGGAGCTGAAGGCAGTTTTAATAAAAGTGCAATGAGTGGATGCATACTGAAACACAGATGCCTCATTGGTTATCACTCGTTTCAGGCTCAGGGGCAGGTAGATGAATATTGCTGGATATTAAGGGTATTGTGGAGCAGCTACAGTGAGACACGGCATCACTTCCTGTAATTGTGGTATCACAGCTTTTCGCACGTAGGTGGTGCCGCAGTTCCCATCACACACTCACTAACAACTTCAAGGCTACGTCATGAGGATGAAGCGATAACAGCAGATTGGGGGGTGGAGGGGTTGAGAAGAGGATGTTTGTGAATTATTGATGATCTTCTGAGAAAACCTGCACAGCCTGATCAGTCCCTATAGAAACTGTTATATAATGATTGTGTCAAATTGTGTCCAATTTGGTGCAAGAAAACCCTCACTGTAAGTGCCACCATGTTGACAAAGTCTGACATTAATACATGTTCATTACTTGGCACTCTGCATCTCCGAGTTTAATGTTCGGGTACATTTCCTGAAGAGTGCATGCCTGCACACAATGCTAGTTGTGGGTGGTTGCTAGGCCATTGCTATACAGTCTGAATAGTTTAAAGCATATTGCTATCATGTTATGCAGTTGCTAGGGTGTTCTGGGTGATTGCTAGGGTGTTGCAAAGTGGCCTATTTTCCCTATAGTATAAAGCCTTAGAAACGTAATAGCACCTCTCCTCAACAAGATATAGTTGGCATTAAACCTGTTTAAGCAATATTAACACTGATACTTGCAATTCAAGCACCACACATTTTTTTAATTATTCCGTTAAAATAAATAAAAAAATAAATTCCGCTAAATAATAAAAAAAACAATATGTCTGAATTGTGCCTTTTACCAGAAAGCTCTCATGTGGCCAATCAGAACTGACCACTCCTGACTCCCATGAGCCACTGAAAACTGTAATAAAAGGCACTGATCGCAATCAATAGATTTTTCGCCTTCCAATTCAACCACTTTCAAAGTAAAGCTGAAGTATGAGGTAAAGAACACTGAGACGAATGTACAATAAATTTACAATAAATTGACGTACAGTACATTTTTGTTGGCAAAATTGGTCCATTGTATAATGTCAATTCTGTATTGAAATGAATGAATCACATAAGTCACTTTTAAACCAAGAAGCTTTCTATTGGTCATCATGGCAATTTTGTTTTTCTGTGTTCTGTTTCTGTTTCCTTTGTTCCCCACTTCCCCGCTCCTCATTTGTTACCATGGCTACTGATTTAGTTGCACAACTAGGGATGGGTCCCGAAACCCGGTATTAAACGGGCCCTGATGCTGAATTTTGAAAGACCGCTGGATCGATAAGCCCCGACGTTATCGGTTCTGCTGTCGGTACTGGAGAAATTAAGAAAGTACGCGTGCTATTTATTATTGCTATAAAGACAGCATCTTGCTAATTTAATCTCGCCAGCCACTTCTATATAGTATATACAATAATATTGAACTATCTGTCTGTGATAAGTTTCTGTGATGCATCTTTCACGTGGAGCCACGGCGCGCACAACACAACAGCCCTGCTTAATGAGTGACGATGAGGACAGAACTAAACATTCAAACGTATGGTTACACTTTAGGTCTTTGATATTAAACAAATTTTATTTTAGATTTCGATTTTGGCTTCCAATGATTATAGAAAATAAGATATTTGAGGTAGGCTAAAACCATAAAAAAACTAAAGCCGCATTCTGTCTAGCGCAACTTCCGCAGCTGTCATTTCTCCCTAAAACCCAAACGCAACGTCAGAATCAGCACGCTCTGTGGGTTTTGTAAAATGCAGTCTCTACTGTTGCTAAAATGCAGGACGCGTTTGATAATAAAAAGCTATTAAAAGCACCAAAATGTAATATTTAATATTTAACGTATCGCCCGCTCCGATACACACTGCAACGAGACAGGCAACGTATACTTTGGGCTTCGTGCGCGCGTCTAAACGATCTAATATAGCCTGCACAAAAATGTGTAAAAATGACCGTCTCGGAGAGTCACTTAAACAGTTTATTCACTTAAAAACAGTGTATGTCTTAAATGGGCGTAAATAGTTGTGAGACAATATGATGTGCAATAATGATTAGATCTGCATTTGGTCTTAAAGAGGCAGCAGTCTAATAAACCTGCTGACGATTGCTCCATTAATATGAATCAAACAACAACAGGCATAGAGAAAATCAGTCGCAGCTCTTGAATGAATAATTTTGCCTTTTATAAGCTTTAATCAAGCTATGATAAACTATGCAGTGTTATTTTACATTTGATTATTTTATTAGATGTCTTTTTAGCCCATTTTACTCACCTACACAGTAATGCCAGTAGACATTACTGAGATTAAAGCACTGGGTATATAATTTGTTTATTCGTCTTATTGTATACTTTTTTTTGTTTGACCATGTGGTTGTAGGCTACTTTGTTTTTGGTGTCCTATGCCTTAGATAGAACACAAAAGCCTGCACCCTTCTGCATAACATGCATGTTTTATTTGTTTTGTTAAAGCATTGCTTTTTATTTTGCTATTAATATTTATTTTACATTTCAAAATATAAAGCAATATTAATTATGTTCTAAATATTCTTCCCCCTTTTTTTATTATATAACAAAAATAACCGATAAGAATACCGTTAAAGTACCGGATCGATAAGCAGTATCGGTAAGAGTAGTAATACCGTTAAAACCTTAATGATACCCATCCCTATGCACAACTGTTTCTAGTCCGCTTAGTTTTCCTGTGTATATACAGCCCTCAGTTTGTTTTTTCTTCTTTTAGTCAGAAAAGTCTCTTTCAAACCAAGCAGCTTTCTGTTGGTCAGTGCGGTGAATCCACGTTGACAACTTGTAATCATTACAAAATCACTTGTAATCATTACAAAATCATTTACCCGCATTCAAAATTCCTGACTCCATGGATCACACCTTTAGCCCAGCTTTTGTGGTACCAAACAACACAGTGCTAGCGCTGCATTATGAAACATAGGGCAGATCGGGCCTTTTCAGTTGCGGCCCCTAAACTATGGAATAATTTACCATTGTCTGTGAGGCTGGCCCCAGCACTCTCCGCTTTTAAATCTAGTCTTAAAACATATTTCTATTCTTTGGCTTTTACTGCAAAAAAATGTCTTCTTGTTGTTGTTTTATTTTTGTTGTTGTTTATTTATGATTTTGGATGTATAGCACTTCGGTCAACTTCTGTAGTTTTAAATGTGCTCTAGAAATAAACTTGACTTTGACTTTAGCATTAGCACTGTATTAGCAGTTGCATTGCTACGCAAAAACAGTTGTTTAATAACCAATTATAAACTGATTTTATAGAGGCACTATTTGGAAGAAAAAGGGGAATATTGCGAAAAGCCAAGAAATGGACAAAGCTCCAATATGTCCAGTTTTGAAATCTGTCAGGAGAAATGAGAAAAAGAAGCAGAAAGAGAGAATTGTAGCTACATCTGGGGAAAAATAATCCCAATGACGTTATGTCAGTGGTCAGATAATCCCAATTCAGTTATGTCCGTGTGAGGTCAGACCGGGAAGATTAAGACTAGAGGTGGATCTAAAAATCCATCTGGGACTTAATCCTTGGGCCTTCAATAAATCAAGAAGCAAGACACAGCATTCTATTTTGGACGCCCTTATGAAGACATCCTCACATGGAGGCAGGCAGCATTTCAGTAAATGAAAGTACAACAAGATTGATTAAGTAAAGAAAATGTGCAGCAGATGCAATCGATTCCTGCACATCTACAGAAGCTCCTGCCATCAGCGTTCACTCAGCACCATTCAGCATTGTGTCTAAGTGCCTTAGTGTCCATGCCTTTGCTTTTGGAGAAGCTATTCCATCATTCAATGTCTCTCGTACAGAGACAACAGACAAACATTCATTCTCACTCACCTCCTCTCTGTGTGTTTAACAGAAGTTATTTTAAGAGTGATGACGTGGGTAGGACGCCCTGAGGACAGTTTCTCCCTTTGGGAGAACTGGGTACTTGACGCATAATGTGTCCTTTTTTATTAGAAATATCACGGTTTTAGATTAAAATTTATATGAGTCTATATAAACAAAGTGTATATTTTGGGTTCTCTGATGTTTTAGGTGTATATTTCAGGCTCACCATTATAATAAACTTTTTGCCTTCAGCAGTTCATTTTAAATGCTCCTGTGATGTGACATTATTTTGTTGTTGTTGTGACATATTCCATACAGACTCTGAATAAATAATTCTTGTCAGTAATATTTTTATCAATAGAGTTTTAGATGGAGTTTTAGCATGTCACACCACAGGACGTCAACTTTTTTCCAACTGAAACGTTTTCATCTCCATCCCCTATTCTGTGAATAGAATATGAATATTATATCATGTAACGTGTTGGTTTACTGGTCAACAACCATCTAAGATCCCGTTAATATTATCTTCTGAAAGCAAAACTCAACACATCAGCCCACTATAACTTCATCATCTGGGAAGTTTCATTTGAACACTTTTGGATAAAACTTTTAGCATCACGACTCACTAGGTACGTTGTTTTGATTATAATAGTTAAATATATCACCTTTGACACTACCTCAGGTGGCTGCAACAATTATTAATAAACATTAAGTATTTTCAGTTGGAGCTCTTTGTATAAATCATTCAAAATGAGTGCACTCCAAGGTTTAACAATATGATGCTCTACCACATAAACTCATGAATGGAGAGTTTACTGGACTCTATAATGCTTCATGCAGGCAAATTATGCTGCCATGTTTTCATAATCTAATCCTCCAACAGATGCATAATCCCAACAAAACCACACAGGTGGCTTTGTCCATGAACGCTTGTGCGCCTGGCCCTCAACAAAATCAACAGGCAAACCTCTCAATTTCAACTTTTTGAGATTCTGTTGGTCTCGAGTGTGAAAACCAATCGATGCAAAACTCCTTGTAATTAATTCCAGCGAAATCAAGACCGTTTGACTAAACGTCTCAAAAACAGGGTCTTTAAAAAGTCGGGTGGGTCTAGTATGACACAGCACCTGTAGCCAAAGTCATAAGTCAGCGGCGGAGCGTGTGAACAACAGACAATGACTGCAGACGAAGAGAAACTCTTCCCCTCACTTCGACACCTAAGTAGTAGAGAGTGCACAAAGCAGAGAGAGAACAAACAGGAGGGGAAAGTACAGATGCATCCCTGTACCTACCGTCATAGTTGACGATGATGATGGCGAGCATGTAATCCTTGCCCAGCATGGTGTCTTCCCGAAAGTCCCCCGAGGTTAGTTCAGATACATTCCAGTTTAAAGCGTCCCAACACCACCAACAAACTCTGCAGCACACACTCACACACAGGGTGACCACTGCACTCAGAGATACGCTCACATGCCAAAAGGATTAAAACCCACACTCTCTCCGTCTAGCCCCTCTTTTATTTCCCCTTTAGGTAAATTCACTGCTGTCTAATCAACCTCATCTTTGTCTTGTTGCCTAATGCTGCTCTTCTTCCCTATTCTGTTCACTGTCGTTCCATCAAGCTGAGAGTGATGCTGTTTGTGAGATTGCCTCTCTCTCTCTCTCTCTCTCTCTCTCTCTCTCTCTCTCTCTCTCTCTCTCTCTCTCTCTCTCTCTCTGTGTCAGTGTGTGTGTGTGTGTCTCTGTGGATTCTGTAATTAAGTAATGCCTGCAGCTATTCCCCCTCCTTCGCCCCCCTTCCCATCCCTCTCTCACTTGCTCTCTCTGCCCCACTAAGCTCAAGGTGGTGCCTTAAGGATGGCTGAAAATAGCTGAAAATAATGTAGGTTTAAATAAATATTATAAATGGAGAAGATACATACGGAAATATAGGCGATATATGCAGAAAAAGGGTTGAATAATTTATTTTCTTCATTAATCAAACAGGGCACAAAGTGTGACTGTGTTCCTGAGAAGCATTAGCGTCTCCAATCTGTTCCACACAATGAGGCAGAGAATCACCATCTGTGAAGAGTGCAACAAATTCTCATTTTTGACACTGGTTAACTTTCTGTACATTTAAAAGCCCTTTATATATTGTTTCATTATCAAAATATGTGTTTATGTTATTGTTTTATGAGAGGATTTTTTTTATTAATTTGTAATCTAACAGCTTTATTAGACTTCACAAAATGTTTCTGGGAAACATCTTAAAATGTGATTGAATGAGATTAGCAAGCTAATGTTACTAAATACCGAGCGCGTGTTATTAACACAATAATATAAACATATGACGCGCACATTAAATATTCTTTAAGAAATGGTCGTGGCCAGGAAAGAGCTGTGGGGTGTGTAAAGGTTTGTGGTTTGCGTTGTGTTGGTCCACCTTAATTCCTCCCGTCATGAATTCAAGCGAAGTCCGTCATCGTCCAGCCTCCGTTTGCATCATCACTCTGGACTGGTTGCCACGGCAACGACTTCTCTGTCGCGAGCGTATGTCTGCTTCTGCAGTCACAAATGGAGACGGGCGCGCGCGTTTATAATCAGTGGAATAGGCTACTACTGCAACGATACCATATTTAATATAGTTTATGTACATTGCAGGCTTATGTCTAAGCCACAGTTGATGTAGGTTATGAAATAGGTTATGAAATATGAATATAATTTCATACAT
Organism: Meda fulgida; assembly: GCA_030578275.1. Classification (NCBI taxonomy): domain Eukaryota; kingdom Metazoa; phylum Chordata; class Actinopteri; order Cypriniformes; family Leuciscidae; genus Meda; species Meda fulgida. The sequence goes on along the minus strand of CM060636.1, from coordinate 18,936,330 downwards.
TCTGAAAATATAGCACAAACCGTTACAGGCTCTTTTGAATATGAAGCGTGCTTAAATGTATTGAGTGTGCATTTGTAGTGTACTTCAAATCTTAAAGGGATAGAGATCCCCAATAAAGAAACGCATGCAGGTTTGGAATATATTGAAACATGAGGGTGATTCAAGAATGACGACATTTTCATTTTTGGGCGAACTATCCCTTTAAATGTATATATTTTAAAAACTGTAGGCCTTCTTGCAGACAATTTCATTAACGAAATAAAAGCACCCATTTCATGATAGTTTCTTAACACACTTCAGCACACTATAAAAAAGTACACTTTGTAATAATGTCAAATAAAACGTTTTACTTTAAAGTATTAAATGATTATGTTTTAATAGGCCTAATCTTTTGTCATGCTTTAAAGCACAATTATTTTTGAAATATTGAGTCAAAAGGTTGAAGGAAAGGTGCCAAAAACAATGGGAGGAAGAGAGGAAATGACGGAAGAGATTAGATGTGCAGGCATAAACAGGAGAGATGAGATAATAATATCCAGGATAGGATTTGTAAACGGTACACTTTATAAAATGGGCGAACATAATACAGGAAGGAGTGAATACTGTGGGCAACCAGCGTCAAAAAGAAGGATTCTGAAAAACAATAATGCAAAGGTAAAAAGGTGAAAAAAAGCAGTTATTCAACAAAATCAGTGTTATAGTTGTCCTTTTCAATATCTTAATTTTGTGGGAGAGGATATAAAAAGGGAAGGAGAATATGACATTCGAATCCGCACTCCATACCAATCGGTGGCGGTAATTCACCATTTCGTTGTTTGTCAACCGACAGTAAAACCTCAAAGGAAGAAGAGAATGAGACAGACAAATGCAATCAAACTTAGAGCGCGATCTATATAGGTTTCACTGTCAGGATGCTTAATCGAGCTCAGAATCGCTGATCCCGCGTAAGCAGTCATGGCGGACAAGGTTGGTCTACTACCGAATTTAATTAGAATTTTAAAAGTCACTTTAAGTTCTGTATATTTGATACTGATCTCGATTACTGTTTAGCTACTTAGTTATGACATTTAGTGTCCGTGAAACAACGGAAAGAAAACAAATTCTGCAGTTCAAGTGTTTTGAGTTAGTGACACTGTCCAGTTCAGCAGACATCACTCTGTTACATGTGTTTTCCCTGTCACGTATCTGTCAGTTATTATAGAACCTGTATTTGATCCCTGTCCCTAAATGTCTTTTAAATATATATTTTTAAGGAAAGATTTGTGTAAAATAGAATTAAAATCCCTTTTCTGTAGGCACACCCGCGATGACTCATTCTGCTGACAGTCCCATTAACCACAACTATGAAGATTGGGTTGTTTGTTTGTTTGCTGTACATTTCTCAGTCTTTATGTTTCTTGAACAGGATCCATTCCGGCAGCTGAAAGACCTGTCTCTGCTGAAAGGCCAGCTCGAAGACCTTCAGCGTAGGATGGAGGATGAAGTTGGGGTTGGAATTCCACAGGCAGGACTTTATATTTTTGTCAAACACATTTTTTTGTCGTATTATTTTATACATACGTTAGTGTACAAATGAAAGTAATTACAAATTGAGGTTGTTTTACTTGCTTTGTTATTTACTGAGGATGAAATAGTTTTACGGTACATTTGAAAAAAAAAAAAAAAAACAAGAAAAACTGGTTTGTTGTTAGTGAATTTACATTTATGTAAATAAAATTTGCCAAGAAAATAAATCCAGTTTATCACAAAGCAAGCTTTGTTTTTAGTGGGGTCAAAATCAAATTATCCAAATAATGTCTTTAAAGTTTACAGATATATCTTGCTGGATATTCTCTTTAATAAATATTAAGTAGTTCAGTATATTTTTCTCAAACTCTGTACCCTTTTCACGGCATTGTTGCAACAATGAAGATTGTTAATCTAGCGTGGTTGTATTTAATTAAAATAATAATACAAATGAAAATTCCCCTGGCATTAAATCACTAAAATAAAAGTGAAAACAGTGGCTTCAATAAAAAACACAAACCATCGATTAGTCTGTCTTTTAAAGGTTTATAAGTTATTTGCTAAAAAAAAAAATCAATTCCCCTGTGGAGAAAATGAATGGTATTTTTACCTCTGGAAGCCACATTATACATACATATACTTTCTAGATTGCCTCTGTTGGAAAGTTGTGGAAATGCAATAGTAAATGTAAGTTAACCCCGTAAATGTGAAAAGGGTCTGTATGATCATTTGGCTTAATGAAGTTCTTTTTTTTCTCTCTCTCTCACTTTCCGTCTCTTGCCCTCTTCCTCCATCTAGGGTGGAAGTGTGCTCAGTTCTCCCTTCCTCAAGGGCTTTTTGGCTGGGTATGTGGTGGCGAAGCTCCGCTCCTCTGCGTTCCTGGGAGTTCTTGTAGGAACATGCACAGGCATCTATGCCGCCCAGAGCTATCAAGTGCCTAACATCGAGCAGACCATCAAAAACTACTTCAGCTCATTCAGGAAGAGATAGAGGGAGCCATATAAAACAATCTCAGAGAAACAGTGCCTCTTTCAAGAACTTCAACATGTGCCTCCTCAACTGAGGGTGCCACTCATCACACCACAGAGTAACTGGATGTATTCAAATGACACTTTGTGTATATAAAATAATCGAGCTTCTCTGGTTAGCAGTGATAGGCTGTTTTCTATTTGTAATTATTACAATGGCTTGTTTTTATATACTGTAAACCCAAATTCCTCATGATGACGCAAATGGCCAAAAATGTGTTATCAGTCCTTCATATGCTTCTGGTGTTAATGTTCTGTCTGTTACATGATGAATATATTTGCCAATAATTTATTTTTAATAGAAGTTTGCACTAAAACGGGTGAACAATCAGGCCCAACACACTCTGTTAACAATGCAGTTGTTCAATTGCATTGAACAATTCCTGTACCTCTCAAATATCAGATGTTGCTGGACTTGAGTTGCTGAAATGTTTGATATAGTTTTTTTTTAATAAATATATGTTGCACTTTACCATCTCTCAACTCTACCACTTCTGCTTGTAATGAATAATAATGGAAGTCAGCCAATGGAAGTGAAATAGAAAACAGGAAGTAGCCCACTTGGAGCATGAAAACTACTTCACACGCAGTTGGTTTTCAGATGCAGTTTTGAATTCAAGTGGTATGCTTTTAAAGTGTAATCCATATTGTTATGCATCATTTGTCTATGTAAAGAATTATTTAAAAAACAGTAGTTTTTTCTTTGCTTTATTATGTTCTTTTGTTTTGGCTTTGCGCTTATTGGCATAATTTGTGATATGTTTTTGAAGAGATTCTTTCACATACTTTGCATGCAATCTATTTTTTCCAAGGATTTCTGAAAATGTTCTATTTTAAATTAATAAAGTCTGAAATTGCTCTCTATAGAAAAATGTATGTGAAAAGTTCATTTATTTTTGTAGAAAAAGTGTTAACAAAAAGAGCTAAACCTTTAAGAGCTAAATGTTTTGGCATTCTGGGCCATGATATGATATACAATCCAATCACCTTTTAACCCTTGTATTATGTTGTGGATCCATTTGACAAATCAGAAATACGAGGATATATATATATTTTTTTCAATATGAATATATGAATATTTATGAACATTTTGCGATTTTCTAATTTAAGGTCATGAGCAGTGTTTTGACATTGAGGTGTTGTGGAATGCATGTACAAAATTTCTGCCACGGGTCAATTTGACACAATTTCATGGTTATTCACAGCTGGACAGACCCAAAATTAATATATATATATATATATATATATATATATATATATATATATATATGAGTTTCTCACCTAACCGTCTGAGGATATTTAAATTTATATTTATGCATTTGGCAGACACTTTTATTCAAGGAAATGTACACTGCGTTGAAGGCATACATTTTCATCAGTTCAAGAATGTTAATTTCACTGGAAATTGAATGCATGATTTTGCTGTTTCTGGAGCCATGCTCCACTGTTTCAGCTTCAGGAAAGCACACAACACAAAAATAAAATAAACTTTTAAAAGAGATAACCTTTTTAAATCAACAAAATAGTTACAATTCTGTTCATAAGTTTATTATATTTTTTTTAAACAAATGGTTAAATTAAATAGTTCAGTACAGTTGAAAAACAATTTATGTTTATTTTTGTTGTAATGTTTGAGAAGAATTAACATGAAATGTTTTTACCAACAAAAAAATAAATCATAATTTGGACATAAATAGTGTGTGTGTGTGTGTGTGTGTGTGTGTGTGTGTGTGTGTGTGTGTGTGTGTGTGTGTGTGTGTGTGTGTGTGTGTGTGTGTGTGTGTGTGTGTGTGTGTGTGTGTGTGTGTGTGTGTGTGTGTGTGTGTGTGTGTGTGTGTGTGTGTGTGTGTGTGTGTGTGTGTGTGTGTGTGTGTGTGTGTGTGTGTGTGTGTGTGTGTGTGTGTGTGTGCTCTATGGCTTTAAATTATATGCTAATTTAAAGATCCTAAAATATTTGCAAGTATCCCTTGGGTCATGGAAATTCACATCAAACGTAAAAGTATTTGTCCAAAACAAACAGATCACACAGATGGTTAGCAATTAAGTTTATTGGCAATCTTTGTTAGCTATCCATCATCCATTTTTATCCTTCCATATAATAGTTATGTCTCATCGTCCAGTCTACGAATATTCAATAAAAGGTAATTCAATGTTAGTTTAGCTGTTAGTTAAAAAACAAAAACAATTAAAAAACAAAAACAATAGTACAATTATATTATTAAAGTGAAAGTTTTTGATAAAAGGTCAACACTGCTACAGATGATCTATTAAAATCTGTAATTATTATCAGTACAATATGAAACACAATGAAGTTTTAGATTTTCATGAGAGCAAAATGTCTAGCTAAGATGCTTACCCCAAACCAAGCTATGAATCTAAAGTAAATGTGAAAGTTCAGCTGTTAAAGTTAAAGATAAAGACACCAGAATATGATATTTAAGAAGTCTTCACTGCTCTTCTTCAGTGGCCATCTTTTCCCAACAAAGGCTCCATAACCTTTGTTTCAGCTAAAATAAAGAACAGACACATGCTTTATTTCAGAGCTACATATCATTACACAACTGAGTACATTTAAAATATGAATCTTCAGCAAAGGAAAGAAATTCAGACAGATTTGGAACAACTTAAGGGTGAGTAAATGATGACAGAATTGTCATTTTTGGGTCATTTTTCTCATCTATGCCAGAGTAGACCACAAGTATTCAGCTCATACCGGAACACTGAGCAGGACCGTTGGTCAGAGAATCAGGAGTCTGAGCGCCGCTCTTGTCCACACACCAGCACCATTCAGTCTCTTCCCAGCACTGCTGGAGCTGGTAGTCCCCGTTCTCATCACACCGGGGGCGGAAGGACGGCAGCGGACCCTTGGTCAGCCCGGCGGCCTCCTTCAGGCACTGGGACAGGACACTGGGCTCTGTGGGACAAATGAACAGAGCATACATGAGTGTGTGTGTGTGTGTGTGTGTGTGTGTGTGTGTGTGTGTGTGTGTGTGTGTGTGTGTGTGTGTGTGTGTGTGTCAAGATCTTGATACCTGTTTTGGGAGATGAGGAATCCTGAAATATAGACAAAGAACACATGAGAGAGCTGTAAATGGCAGGATTTATGTATTGTATGTTTTATATTTTTTATTTATCGTTTCCTGTTTCTACGCTACCAGTCAAAAGTTTGAAATAATTGTAAATCAGTATATTATAACGATTTCTGAAGGATCATGTGACACTGAAGACTGGAGTAATGATGCTGAAAATTCAGCTTTGCCATCATAGGAATAAATTACACTTTAAAATAATATTAAATTAGAAATTTACATTTTAATAAAATTTCCCTATTTTACTGTTTTACTGTATTTTGATCAAATAAATGCAGCATTGGTGAGAATAAGATGATTATATCAAAAACATAAAAAAATATATATTATCCCAAACTTTTGACCGATAGTGTCACAATTTTAAAGCAAACCCGTCTGAGAAACGCAGCCTTAAAACGTGATTCGATTTTCTGACTCAATCCTGACACCGCGTGGCCGCCAGTTCACATTACAACACGTTCAAGAGGAAATGAGCTTTACCTTCTCTTCGGGCGAGTCGTCAAGTTTCAGAGCGAGGGAGCTCATGGGGAGCTGCATTTTCATGGGGACCCCTTGACTGCGCATGACTGCACAAAAAAGGGGAAAAAGGAAGCCTGAGTTATGCTCTAATATAGGACATATATGGTAATGAGTTGGTGATTTCAATGGAAGTATGAACGGAACCATAAGATGGTAATAGTTCTCTGACCAAACTTGCGGCTGAGCTCATGCAGGCGGTCGTTGCGTCTCTCCATGGTGCTGAGCTGCTCTCTGTGGTTGTACACCATGTATGCGGTGAAGGCCTGACCTGCGATCAGTATTCCAGCCAGCAGAGTCACTCCTGCCACCTTCAGGGCCCGACTGTTAGATCTGCTGAAACAGAGCCAGTGGATTCATACGAGTGACATATGCTCACCTGAGGCGGAACAACTGCAGTTATATTCTGAGATTTCATAATGCACCTTGTTTGTTTGTGTTGTTGCAGCATAATTATAACAACATAAAAATACAAATAAAATATGAGTGACATGCTGGTGGCGGCATATAGCTACAACACCAACAAATTATAACAAAGTCGCTCGGATGAAAACTGTTCTGTGTCAAGTGGACTTGATCAACTTCGCTTGATTATTTAAAGGGATAGTTCAACCAAAAATGAAGTTTTATCATTACTTGCTCACCCACAAGTTTGTTACAAACCTGGAGAACAGTTCAACAGAAGAAAGAAAAAAGAAGAAGAAAGAAACTAATACAGGCTTGGAACAACTTGTGGGTGAGTAAATGATAACCAAAAATATTTTGGGGGGCGATGAAATATCATTTTAAGTTGTTGGCTACTGAGTTATGAATATGCAATGTGAGCAATGAAGAGATAGCCTACGCAGAAACAAAAACATTGCGATGACAAAAAAAATCGCCTATATTTCTTACACAACGCGTTATAGCATTTTTTTTTTTATGAAGCACTGCTAGTGAGGACTTCAAATGTAACCTATAGTGATGTTTTATGTTTTTACACAAAATGTCTGCTTATTTGGAAGATATCAGTAAAAAAAGAAGCTCTCTACCAATCAAGGTATTTTCAACCACTTAGCAAATTTAGTTGACCTACATTTAGCATGTATAATAGAGAGAAACCAAGATTTGTTAATAAAATAAATAAAAACCCAAAGTTTCCTCACCCTCCCTGAGGTCCCATATTGATTGAAGTTTGCTCACTTGGAGCTCTGAGAAGCGGTGCCTCGGTTATGTCGGTGGACATTTCTGATTTACAGTCGGAAACTTCTCAAAATGTTGGCAATTTGATCAAGAGATTTCTGTAATAGATCTCTAATATGAAAAAGTGAGAACTGAGAGTCTAGCAGTGTGACACTGGGATGAGTGTCTATAGAGCAGATCGAGGTCATTATTTCATTGGATAAGACGCGCTGCATCATCAGTTGTCAGACAAACGTGAACTTGAATGTACTGTTCCTCCTGTCTCTCACTAGCCTCATGCATATCTTGACAATTTTGAAGTGCGATTTTCAACATTTTAAGGAAATTTGTCAGTAATTTTCGAGGCGCAATCGATTTTGTGAGATTTATCTTATGGCGCACACCAAAAAAAACAACCCCGTTTTGAACATAGTTACCAAATATAAATGTGCAATAAAGCCATAAATAATGACAGTACTTTTCTTTTGTTAATGTTGTCCGACACTGATCATAATTAAGCAAGCTGTAGCTATTTTTCTATTTTAAAGGATTCAAATTACACATTAAAGTGCAACTTTCACTTTCACTCATCTTGTTTGTCCCCATTGTTCGGTAAGTTACTCTAAAAAAGTAAAAACTAGCCATTAATTATATATCCAAGTGTAATTAGATTACTGTACTAATAATTTTCTAAAAAGTATTGCATTACTTATTTCTAAATCTCATATCAACCTCGACCAGTTGAACAATACAGGAAAAAACATGAAACTCATTTTAATTCTTTCAAATAAACAATTTGCAAATTGCATTTTTCTTGAAGCTTATATTTAAAAAAAAAAAATTTCAATTTAAAATTTGACTTTGAATTTTGATGTTTAATCAATTTTTTATATATACAATTGTTTAGTCTATATAAAGTATATAATGCAACTAAATCACAAGCAACTAATTAAATTACAGAAAATGCTTAACTTTTTCAAGAAAATTAATTAAATTACAGTACATACACCCAACAGTTTGTCTCCCAACTTGGTACAGATGTACCCATGGACATTTAAAACCACTCAATTAGAGCACAATACACTTTTTATGTAAGTCTACATGGTCAGGTGATCATACCTTGCAGTCTGATATTACTTGTAGGCGAGTCTCAAATTTCAGAAAACTTTTTACAGTTCAAATCAATTTCAATAAATATGCAATATGTATGCGCATATTAAAATACTGGTTTCACTTCATTTGGATGGTCCCTTTAACACATTCTGTTGACTATAAGTAACGTTGCACCTACATGTCTACTAACTCTCATTAGTGTTGGTAGAGTATTAGTAGACTGGTAGGGTTAGGGTTAGAATAAGTTGACATGTAGTTGCAAAGTTACTTATAGTCAACAGACTGTCTGTTGGAGGACCGTCACAATAAAGAGTTATCAGATATTAAGCAGACAGTACAGTAATAATCTAATGAGAGTTAGTTGACATGTAGTTGCAAAGTTACTTATAGTCACCAGAATGTACAAAAGGGACCATCAAAATAAAGCGTTACCAAAATACTTTCTGCAATGAGGAAATAAAATGTTCTGGCATCATCTGAATAAGGATGTTTTCTTGGTATTCCCCGAGCACTCGTTCATTTGGTTTCAAAACACACCAGAACACTAAACCAGTTAGACATGTATAATCAGCTAAAGGAAGGCAAACACAGGAATCACTGCAATCATAACTCATCAACTTATGCTTCAGTGAAGACAGGAGGCTAAAGTATTATTTGACACTTTATTCTGAAAAAATCCAATAGTTTACAGACGACGTCCACGACGACCTCCCTTTCTGCGGGTGCTGTCTGATGGAATGGGGGTGACGTCCTCTGCAAAAGAAAGTGAAAGTGAATGAGACTTCCTCATAGAAACAATTTATATCCTACTGAACAGAGATCAGTCTTCATTAGATTAACGCACCGATGCGGCCGATCTTCATGCCAGAACGAGCCAGAGCCCTGAGCGCAGACTGTGCCCCTGGTCCAGGGGTCTTGGTTCTTAAGGGGAGAGAGGAGCAAGTAAATCATGATGCAAGCCCATGTTCTTCATTCCCATAAACCCACACCAGGACCTTTCTCATCAGTCCCTGTCTGTAAAGCTCACCTGTTTCCACCGGTGGCCCTCAGCTTGATGTGCAGGGCAGTAATTCCCAGCTCCTTGCACCTCTGAGCCACGTCCTGAGCCGCCAACATAGCAGCATAAGGGGAGGACTCGTCTCTGTCGGCCTTCACCTTCATCCCACCAGTAACACGGCAGATGGTTTCTCTGAGGAAGGAAAACTCAATCAGAAGATGATCCCCACGATGCAACATCAAAAATCACCTGAAAAGATTTTGTTCACCCAAAAATTAAAAATCAACATCACGTGGTTCCGAACGTATGACTTTCTTCTCAGAAAATCCTGGGCACTATTTACAATTAAATGAAAAACAAAAACAATAGGCCTGTATAAGAGGAAGACCAAAATTAAAGTCACTTAAGTTTTTAATGGCAAAATGTGCAAGAACCATAGAGATTTAATGTAACTTCATCTCATGTCCACATGCCATCGATATAAAACCTTGTGTGATGAATCTAATGGCTATATTTAAGATATCAAATATTTGTATATAACTAGTGGTTCTGGAAGTAAAAATCATCCCATTCATTTTCTCCATAGGGGAACAGATTTTATTTAATCAACCTGCATTATTTCAACTTATATAAATCTTGTTGCAACAGTCAGGTTCCAGAACACAAAACATTCATTTTCTCCATAGCATAAGTTGATTTTTAACAATAACTTACAAACTTCTCTTTCCCCACCATTGACAAAATTGTCCATCATTTATGACAACACTTCATTTTATGACACATCCCTGCCATTGACAATTTTCTGGCAATCCATGTTTTCATTGTTATACAATAGGTGTCGCTATTTCACATCTTCTGAAAGATTACTGAATTTCCTGATCAAAACACAGGTGAGGAATAAGTAGAAACGAGCTTTATAAACATTAGTTATGCATGTAGCATTTTTGACATGCAATTTTTTGTTTTGTTCAAAATGTTTTTTAAAAATTAAACTTTTGACATATTGCATGTTCAAATATTCATGCAACAAAATACTCTGGTGGGCCTTGACAATTGTAAAAATGATTTAAAAAAAAAAGTCTGGCGACTTAAAACGCTGGCAGGGAAGGAGTTAAAGACAGAGCTACTGTAAGCTACAAGGTTGTTGGTTTATTACATTCTTAACACCATGTTAGCATTGACGCTACATGCATGGCAAACAAGTTTAATTCCACAATACTTCTATTAAATTATATAAAACATTTAAACTTGACATAAGATAAGAACATTCGGGTTATACATTCTGAAATATTCCATGTAAACGTGTTTTAAAAAGCGTTTCCTAGCAGTATCATAAAAATGAGAGTCCAACAGTCGAAGGAACTTGACAAGAGACGCTTCGCCAATCATTAGAAACCCACGTTTACGTCTTGAGTGACCCAGTCGGCACCTAGAGAAGACATCTTGGTCATGTCTTGATTTTAAGTTATGGAAGACACTTTATACTGGGGTTTATTTCATAAGGTTTATTATTTTATATTCGTCCCATTCCTTTTGCCACTTGTTAGTGATGTATAAGCTAATTAACGGTCTGAAATTAGGTGGTATTTGGCAGTCAGACTCTTCGAAGTCAAGCGCATCCCTGCCCGCTCTCTCATTACCAGTCAGTCTAATGTGGCTACGAGGTTGTTACACCATAATATTCGCTTCTGCTGAAGCCGTTTTAACGAATATATATATGCTTCAATTTTAAAATTAGTAGTTTTATATTACTCCGTTTAATTTGACTTTGCAATGCTTTATGGAATTGTAGTTCTTTTCCTTATTAAAGCCGTACACTAATGTCTTGCTCCTTGGTATTTTCGTCCGATTTTCAAATACTTTTAGCTTCAAATTAAAATTTGGAGTATTACGATTCACCTCATAGCTGGTTGGCTTGGTTCATGGCTTATAACGCTTTAAAGAATACTTTTTTTTTTAAAACCCTATGAGATAAGTGAATGAAAACAATTTTGGAAAAAAAGACTTAAAAAGTGGAACATTATGGTTTGTTCACAAAGCTAAACCGAAGGGCTTAACATACATATATGAATACAAGTATGAACTACTTTATGATTCCTAATTTTGAGGCTTGACAGTCCCAGTCTACTTTCACTTCTTACACAGAATAAATCTATATTACTGGTGAAAATCATACAGGTTTGCAATGAGGGTGACCAAGTTAAAACATTCATTTTGGGGAAACTACAATAAGGGTTGAGAAAAAACTAACAACATAGTTTAACATATTAAAGTAGTTTTCAATGTACACTTCACTGCGCATAAAAAAACACTTCAATTGTTTTGCAGATATAATGTGCTTTTGATATGCATACAGATTTTATTCCACATTTTTGGGTTACTTACTTGCCGGAGAGGTCAGTGACATGCACAAAGGTGTCGTTGAAGGATGCGAAAATGTGGCAGACTCCAAAAACATTCTCGCCTTCGGCAACCTGAGGTCCCAGACTGATGACCTGCTCTTCCTTCTTTTCCTTACCCTTGCGAGGTGCCATAGCTGTAAAACATCAATATTCAACAGTCAGGTCAACTTCATATGAAAAACATCAAGCGTCTCATAATAATTCAGACCCTGAGGTCTAAAAATTAAGTTGAACCAGATCTCTTATTGACATGCTCTTGTAATCCATTCGTAAAGACCTGCTGGTGTACGACTGCCCGTTTAAACTAGTTAGTCATAGCATTATAAACGGACTTAATTTAATGTTAACTGCTGACTATTATAAATACGGTAGTCAGAAAAAAATCCAGAAAGGCCAAAGGATTCACCAACATGCATTTAGACGCCAAAGCAGCGCTTACAAACTTAAAAGCACGTTCAGCATTAAAACGTTTAAGGTATTTTTTAACGAAGACGTTTGATTTGTACGAGAAACTAAGCTCATGTCCCACACATACTGTAAAGCAGTCGAGTATATCTGTAACTGTAGCGGCTCGTGCAGCTGCGCTGGGCAGACCAAAATGGTGCAGGACCCCGCTACAGCAACACTGATAATCCGCTTAAAATTCTGCTTTTATCACCATTTATGAGAGTAATATCACGTTTTCCTGGTGCTTGAGACGATTGGGGACGTTACAGAAGTACGACTTTATATTTCACACTTTTTATAAAGGTAGGATTTAAACGGATTGTAACAGTGTTCTCTTACCTATGTGTGTCTCTAATCGAGGCCGAAACAGGAAAGGAAAGAGAAATCGCTGCCGGGTTGAAAGTTCAACCCCTACAAGCGGAAGTAGAAGTACATAGAATAAAAGTCCCCTATGTATACTCCTCACATGCTCAGATATATCCCGATATATCCATGGGATATATGTACTCTTGTTTGTAAAAAATAAAACATGCATGGTTCTCAAACAAAGATAGATAGATAGATAGATAGATAGATAGATAGATAGATAGATAGATAGATAGATAGATAGATAGATAGATAGATAGATAGATAGATAGATAGATAGATAGATAGATAGATAGATAGATAGATAGATAGATAGATAGATAGATAGATAGATAGATAGATAGATAGATAGATAGATAGGTGCTGTCTGTATTACCCCATTTACGCCTCAGTTATTTATTTTTGCATGCTTATGATTTATTTTGCTTAATTTATTCAAGTTATGTAAATCGTTAACTCTTGTAACTCGCGTTACTGCTTTTATCTGGTAAGAATAAAACATTTTGTTTTTTGTACTATGACAAATAATTAAAGATCTTAACAGTTCCCTCATGCAACATTGCAAAAGCCATGACTTTACACCTATCCACATATTAATAATCATTTAATTAAGTAATTTCTTATTAATTTGCTGATACAGACATTTATATTGCAGCATATTTCAACCCATACAATAATTTACTGCCACTACAGTCATGAAATAAAACCTTTTTTTGTTAGAGTCAACAAAAATACTGTTTGTAAGCAGCAAGAGATATTTTTTTCAGTTTCTTTTTTCCCAGTGTCATGTTGCAATAAGTATGTATATGATAGGCTATATATTATGCTGTTATTGAAAAATGTCCCAACATTAAATCACATCTAACAAACATACTACACTTCAGACAACCAGACTACATTTCACCATCCATAGGCTACACCCTTAAAAAAAATCTCCTGACATTTTTCAGAATGGATTAATATTCAAAAAGTAGGAGACTTCATTAAAATGACGAATGTCTTCTAGGACAGCACATGCATCTATATTGCATGTTCATTTACTAAAACAAATCACACAAGCCATATATACTGTGGCCATACAGTGCTCAGCCTTCCAAATGTAAATGAACAGTCTGTGGTTAATGTAGCGGCTCATTGGCAGTGTCAGAATGATGGAGTGTACAGCTCTGGCCAATATGCACTCTGCTTTGATGAGTGTGTGATGTGGATGCAAGCCATGCTCACAGATGCCCTGCTGCTGCTGACAGATTGAGATGCAGCTGTAGTTTATGTTTGTTTTAAAATCAAACCAACCAATGTTTCATGGGACAAGGACCAGCTGTAAGTCTGCTAATCCGCATGGAAAGAGGCTTCTTTTGAGAATGAAGATCAACATTTTCGGCGACATAAAATTACATCTATATGAAGGTACAAAAGGCTTTTATTTTGGCTTCCAAAACCCTAGAATTTGTATCTAAAACATTGTATTATTGTTTCTTTTTAAAGAGACATTTCAGGCTGTAATTGTTAATTCTTGTTAAGATCAAATATATTTTATAAATATATGTTTCTTTATAAATACTAATAACTTTCACTTATAAATAATAAAAACAATTGTAAAAAATAATGGTGGTGATGCGTGTTATATACAGTATATATATATACTGTATATATATATTGCATTTGCTTATATGGAACATCTAAACAAAACAAAAAAAACGATATAAATGAGAAGGTAGTGATAATCACAATATTCTACATTAATTCATATTATTTATAAAGTGTCATTACTCATAATTGCTCTATTCTCTTTCCTTACCCACACTAGACAACATTTCACTTCAAAATTGCACTTAATGTTGGGGGTTTCACACTTATATATGCGCCGCCTGGTGGTCAATCCCCACTGATTTTATATTCCATAAGTCAGAGCAGAGTGTGAAGATTGAATTAGGAGAGCAACAGCACTGTACATAAAATATTGCAATCCACACAACATAATGGGAGACATATCAGAGTTCAAAAGTGGACAAATTGTTGGTGGCTCATCTGTGACCAGGACAGCAAGTTGTTGGTGTATGAAGAGCTATGGTATCCAATGTCGGCATGCCACCACACGAGGACATACCACATCCAACAAAGTAACTGTCGACGCAAGAGGAAGCTGTCTGAAAGTGATGTCCAGGTACTAACCCAGATTGTATCCAAAAAACATAAAAGAAACCGTCTCAGTGAAGCTCATTTACATGCTGGTCGTCCTCATCGGGGTCTCGACCTTACTGCAGTTCGTCGGCGAAACCAATTGCACGCTCCCTCAAAACTTGCGACATCTATGGCATTGTGCTGTGTGATAAAACTGCACTTTTTATTATGTGGCCTTTTATTATGGCCAGCCTAAGGCACACCTGTGCAATAATCATGCTGTCTAATCAGCATCTTGATAACCCACACCTGTGAGGTGGATGGATTATCTTGGTAAAGGAGAAGTGCTCACTAACACAGATTTAGACAGATTTGTGAACAATATTTGAGAGAAATAGGCCTTTTGTGTGAATAGAAAAAGTCTTAGATCTTTGAGTTCAGCTCATGAAAAACAGAGGCAAAAAGAAAAGTGTTGCGTTTATAATTTTGTTCAGTGTATATATATATATAACCTCTGAAGAATCATATGGCTGGAGCCTATCCCATTCCAGTATCCATTTGTGTGTGTGTGTGTGTGTGTGTGTGTGTGTGTATATATATATGTATATATATATATATACATATACATACGCACATACTGTATATTTGGACTTAATAAAATAAAAAAAAAGACAAAATTAAAAAGACAGTGGTTTCTTTATTTGCAAATTAATCACAAAAATATTGGCTACCAACAATAAAAAATATTAACAACAGTAGGTTTGATTGTACAGTCCAGATGATTATTTCCTTACAGTTACTTTATTCTACCTATTGATACCCTACATTATGATACAGAAAACACAATATTGGCAGTGTGAAGGTCATTGGGACCCTCTGCACGTCTGCGAGTGTGTCGATGTATATATATAAAAAAATTATAATTAGTTCATTCATGTTTTATAATTTCTCTCTGTTCCATTCACTCCAAAAAAAAACAGGTTCTGTACACTGCGACAAATTTTATTTAAACATAATTTGTGCTTGGTGCAAAACATCCCATTTTACCAGGAAACACGATATTGCATTATTAGATGTCAGTTGTGGGTTTGGGAGCAGAAATACTAAATGATATAGAGAAAATGAACTTTCACGTGTGTGTGATTATGAAGAATCCGAAAGCAGCATGTAAGGTGCATGATTCTGTACCACAGACAGTTGTAAACTACTTATATTTTAACCAAGACCCAGTAAAACTATCTGTAAAAGCTACTGGTAATACAAAAATGCTCTGTGGACCCAAAAGTCTCCCTGTGGACTGTTGCAAAACCTTTGTGGGAAGTGATATCCTGGCATGGTACGCTTTTCCACTCCTTTGTCAACAACACAAATATTGTGCTTCTCAAGCATCATACTTTGAGGTCAATGAAGAAATGAAGGGTTGTACAGTTTTTTACAAATAAGATCTATATTATAGAAAATAAACGCTCTGAGATACTGTCACTTCTCCAACTGTAATATTGCCAGACCCCTTGCATCCTAAAGCAGGGAATATCAGGGGTTATTTCTCATCAAACATTGTACTTTTTGGCGCCTTTTCATCATGAAATACTTGACCAAAGGATGCACTTGAATCGGAACGACAAACGTCTATAGAGGCACACAGCTGTTAAATGAGACTGATATATGCTGCGCAAAGTGAGTCTGATGTAATTGTGCATGGAAGTATGAATAAAAGTGCACAAAAACCTTTCAAAGACAAATAAAAAACAGAAGGGAGCAAAATTAAATCCAATTCATTATATGTTATACATAAAATGAGATTTGGGTTCATTCCATGAATTCTCATTTCGTTAGCAAGAGAAATGAAATCCATTAGCGCAGTGGTATAATTCAGCCCCAGCGACTGGGTTAAGGGGTTTTGTGGAGCTTTCCATGGATCGCCATGCCTGCCACTGAAAAGGCATCGTGTCTATTATATAGCATCCTAATTCCTTGCTTACATTCATGGGTGTAATTCCTACGGTTCAGTAGCAGTCAACAGTTCCTACAGAACACAAGTCATTTAAAATGGCCTTTTAAAATGGTCTCTTGACAGAGGAAATACATTCCAGGACACATTCTGATGACAACCCTGAATGAAAAGTGATTAGATGTTGTGATATGCTAAAACAATCACATAAAAAACTGAAAAATGGGTAAAACATTCATTTAAAAAATATATAAAAAAATACAGGTGATAAAAGATTACTGGCGGGCAGGTTTTATGAATCACTATTAAAACGGCAATACCCTTCCTTAATGCTCTGGTGAGATTTGTGATATAATGCTAAAATAACACATGGGTCCAGTTCTCACAGGGACATTCATCATTCAAATTACGATTAAAAAGATCCACCCCTCGAGGGCGATGAAAACACATCAGCTTGTATACTTCAGTGAATTTAACCGTAATTGGCTTGATAAAGTTGCATTAAGGCAATTACTGCACACATAACGGGCCAACAACATACCCAAATTTTTTACAGTTTCATATTTACAGTCACATTGATTATGGATGTAGCTTATCTGTGTTTTAGTACCACAAATTATCACGCATTATTAAGCTGTCCTGTGGATTCGCAACTAATAGCCATAAATACATCGTAATGAAATTTCACCTTTAAATGTCACATTTTAAGCCCGGAGGGTGCAGCTGTAACGAATGGGCTCAATATCCTATGAGATAAAAAAACGTTTAAAACAGAAGAATGAAACAAGGCCAACAGCCTTGTGTTGTGCAACACAACACATGAAATGAGTGTTAAAATAAGATTTAACCAAGAAAACAAAGAAAGTCTGACTTTAAGGTACCACCCTGGCACTTATTTATCTGTTGTGGACTATCTTGTGTATGTCCTACAGCTTTGTCAAAAGAGATATGTGCCTCCTCTCCCATATTGCATGTCCATTTGTTCTGACACTACGTCTCCCTGGTACTTCAACACACCAGAGAAGTAGAATGTCTTTTGGAAGCCTCCCGTTGTGATCCCATGCTCGAGCCAAGATTTGTGGCAGGTGTACCCCAAGGCTATATCCTGGGCACATCACTATTCTCCAAAACAGAACAGAGCCACTAGCGCATCCAAGCCCATCTTCCTTTACCGCTCCGTCGTGTCCTCTAGAAGCTCAGTTCAATGAACTGAAGGTCCTCAAAGCCGCTGAAGAAGACTTGACCAACCGTGGCCGGCGGCTGACAGGGTTGGACAAGAGGGCGAGTCCCCTTAAGAGCAGAAGGAGGGGTGTCCGAGTCTGACCAGTGTGTCCCCACCCCCCTCCTCAGGTTACCTGCTGTGGAGTAGCTCCTCCCTCAGCCAGCTAGGCAACGGCTGGCCCATTTTGTAAAGCAGCTTGGAGAGCTCAATGTTGTGCTCATGGTAATACTCTCTCAGGAAGGTCCGAGACTGTGGAAGAAGAGGATGGGGTCAGTTTCTCTGCCAACATGTAATGTACATGTCATGCTAAAGCTATGTGTGGACTTTTTTTATTGTGCATGAAAGGAAAATAGACATACATGCATATATACACACACATACATATCTACATATGTGTGCGTGATCATTTTTACATTTAGATTAGCTTTGCCATTATCTGACACTTAGTTAAAATTCATCTTTAAAAACACTAATCATTTAATACATTTAAAAACATTTTTTTATCTTTGGCAATTGTCAAAATAAATATCCATTTTAATACTTTAGTACATTATAATGTTGTGATGTCAAAATTCACTTATTTTTTCACACTTTTTTTTAGTTATTAGTCAGTGAATTATTTTAAATTTATTTAGCCTAAACAGTTTAGAATTTTTATCTCAGCCCTTTATCAACAATCATATGGAAATAATTACTGGATTTTTATATTGGACAGTTACTGACCACATGAATACATATTGAATACATACTGATTGATTAATATACCACACTATTTTATTTTTGACTTCTGTCACTTATTGACAGGAACAATACAATATAGAGTGGAGAGGAAATTATGGTGTAAATGTGAAACGAGAAGTAACAGATTTTCATTTATTCAAACATCATCATAATCTACTACTAAAATGGCTTATACCCTCAAGCTAAACAGCTAAATATTTTTGAATGGATATTAGACCAAACGCCTCTGGCCTAGAAAAGGTCATGAACCTTTAGCCGCTGTGTGTGTGTTAAATAACCGCTCAAATGAAAGCTTTTTTTCAAGGAGTGCTGCTGCTGCGACTGCGTCTGCAAAGCCACGACACATCAGCCTGTTCTTTCACCCCTCATTAACTTTGATGTGTCTGCCAAGAAGCCTCAAGGTAACATCAAGGTCTTCGGCATTCGACTGAGGCTCTCTTTATCATACTCTGTTAAAAGATACTCACTGAAGCTGGGCCTTTCTAGAATATACACCAGTCTGAATGACCCTGAAGTAATGAGAAAGGAATTCAGTGGCTGAAAACAGTCCTACTGAAAGCTAAAAATATGTATTGAAACCATTCAAAACTAATTTAATTTCTGTAATGTGACATTTCTGAATAAAACTGAATATTCAACAGGAAATACTGTAGGGCAAGATTTTAATTATCTGGATTTAACTGGATTGTAGATGTTAATCTATATGATTTTATTGGTTATTATTCTTTATTTTAAAATCTGATATGACCATCTACACAACCGGGTTGATATTAAAAAAAAAAAAAAAAAAAAGTATTAATACTTTAATTCAGCAAGGACACAAAAAATTAGTAAAGGCATTTTTAAAGTTACAAAAGATTTCTATTTCAAATAAATGCTGTTTTTTGTAAACCTTTTATCTAAGAATCCTGAAAAAGGTATCACAGTTTCCATAAAAATATTAAGCAGCACAACTGTTTTCAACATCGATAAATTTTTCTTGAGCACCACATCAGCATATTAGAATGATTTCTAAAGGATTATGTGACACTGAAGACTGGAGTGTATTTTGATCAAATACATGCAGCCTTGGTGAACATAAGAGACTTCTTTAAAAAAAATGTAAAGATCTTACCGACCCCAAGCGTCTGTACAGTAGTATATTTTTAAAAATCATGTTTCATGCAGTTTTTGCTATTGAGATATTAAACAACTAAAGAGATTAGAGTAAAATATGCCAAAACATGTTTGTCACCTGTATGAACAAGCTTCTTTCTCTTTGCAATGTCAATCAAACCAAACCGAACCCCCCCCCCCCCAAAAAAAAACAAAAAAAAACAGGAATATTAACTAGAATCATAATCTCACATCAATGTCCATGTCAGGATATCTTCTGCCCTTACTCTTCCCCAGGCATTTGGTCTTCCCTCCATCTAGCAGCTGACACCAGAAGCCCTTCTTCGGGTCGAACCTGCAGCAAGAAAGAAGGGACAAAATGGAGGACAGGCAGCTAAAAACGGCAATGTTTCAACATCAGCCTAATCAGAAGGGAACATAACAGACAGATGGAGCACAGCAAGGCCTCCAGAGAGGCTGCCACAGGACAAACTATCTTTATTGTCTAGTGGGAGATGTGGCTGGCAGATGTTACTGCTTATGAGATTATGTGATACAGCATGAGAGGACAGAGGACAGATAGAGAGAGAAAGAGAGACAATAAAGTGAAACTAAAGAGTGTACATGAGGTGGTAGAGAAGGCTGGGAATTAACAAGCACTCTTGTGATCCTGTCAGATTAATGGGATCCATCAAGATGAGGAGACTACTGTGCAACACTCCAAAGCAGCCTCAAACAAAACACTTCAGGTGCTCAATAACGTACAGCATATTAATGACTCTTAATTGTCAATCATAAAAGAGAAATAAGAAACTTGGAGCTTTTGAGGACAAGCTTTTTACGCAAGGATCTTGTGGTAGTTGAGCGTGTTTGTCAGGCCTAGAAACTTCTGGATTTTGTCCATCACTGAAGCTGGTTCTGTCCTCAGCATCTGTCCATCCAGGACCAGGATCTGAGAAGAAAGAAACAGGTTAATGTACGCCATAGAAATATTCTAAAAAGCACAATGTACTGATGGATATACATGCACTTAGCAAAATACCTGACTGGGGTGATAGTGTGTGAGCCAACGCTGAAGGTGTGTGGCGTAGAGTCCGGGCAACAGACATCGGCTCTGCAGGACCCTCAGTTTGATGGGCGCGTCCCGGCCAGCAGTGATGACATCATGGAATGTATATTTCTGAGCCACAGGATCATCATGGGCCCTCTGGTGCTGGAAAACAGCAATAACAGCAATGAATATACGAATTCATAATACAAATATACTGCTGTGGAAAAGTATACCGCATGAATGTAAAATCTTTTTTTAAGACCTGCACAAATAAAATTAATGTCCATATAGAACAAACCCCAAAAATCTCAAAAGAAATCATGCATCTCAGAATGATACTGGATTTTGCTTATCTGATGACAGTGTTTAATGAAAGGCAAAAACAGATTATTGTGCCAATACTAGCTAAATCTATATACTGAATGTGTTAATGTTCTTTTTCTCCTGTTATGGGCAGAAAGATGAGAAGAGTTCATGTTGAATTAAATGCCTGATTCAACTTATTGTGTAAAAAGATTGTATGTATAAAGCGGGACTTTTAAATATAAACAAGCTGGAAATTTAACTTACTTTTATCTTGAAATGTCTATGCTTTACTACTTGCAGCTGCTCATTCAAAAAGTTGAGTGAGATAATATGCACTCTTCCGAGTGCGAGTGACTACAGTGGCTTAATCTTAAGTTTATCAAGCGACGAGAATACTTTTTGTGCGCCTTGAGATTTCACGTAGTGGAGCTGTGCAAAGCTTCTGTGTTGTACGTCACATGCATCACACACATAACCAGCGTTGGCCAATAGTGAGCCTACGTGTGACGTACAACACAGAAGCTTTGCGCAGTTCCACTACGTGAAATCTCAAGGCCCACAGGAAGGAAATGAGTAGTTGAATAAAGTCGTTATTTTTGGTTGTTTTCTGCGCACAAAAAGTCTTCTCGTCGCTTGATAAACTTAAGATTGAGCCACTGTAGTCACTCGGACTATTTTAACGATGTCTTTCATAACTTTTGGGCCGGCCAGTTTCGATCCCTTAAGAAGCCTATGGAGGAGTGATCCAGCTCTCAGATTTAATCAAAAAGATCTTAATTTGTGTTCCGAAGATGAACGAAAGTCTTACGGGGTTGGAACAACATGAGGGTGAGTAAATACTGACAGAATTTTCATTTTTGGGTGAACTAACCCTTTAAAGAGCACCTATTATGCAAAATTCACTTTTATATGGCGTTTGAACATAAATGTGTGTTGGTAGTGTGTGTACACAATCACCCTATAATGATAAAAATCCACCCAGTGCTTTTTTTAAAAATCCCCATAAATTATAAGCACCGTCTCAGAACAAGCCGTTCTCAGATTCAGGGGCAATGTGACGTACTTGTGAACAAGCCCCTCCCACGACTGTTGATGGACACTGCAGTTTTAGCATAGACGCGCCCCGAGTGAGCTCTACACAGTCCGCCATCGTTTCGACACCGGATCAACTGTAGACAAGAATGTCTTTTAAGCGAATGAGGTGTTTTGTTATAAGATGTAAGAATGAGCATAGCACTCTTCATTTACTGTACTGTTCGTGATCCAGCTTAAAGTCTCCAGAGGGATAGGCCTAAAGTTACTGATCACGGCAGAAATAAAGGTGAGAGCGCGCACTTTATGACAGCTCATCGAGACGTTTTACGGATATAAAGTTTACCAGTTTACCACTCACTGAAAAGGTTTTTTGTTTATGTTTGTTAAACAAAATATAAAAGTTTTTTTATTGTTTGTATATGTTTGTTTACTGTTAGTTGTAACGAGTGTTGTGTGTACTTCGCTGTTTGTTGATGATAATGAAAGGGAGAGAGAGTTTATGGAGAAGACTTTAATGCACTTCTTATACTGTTTATTCAGTTCTTAGAGTGATTCTCTGGAGTAAAACTGACGCTTCATCTGTTGTGTGATGTACAATAAACTTCATAAAACCCATCAGTACATTTTTGGCCATCATTCGGACACAGTCGGCTACGACCGGCTTGTACTAATAGTGGATAAAAGCAAGATAAAAAATAAGTTATAACCGTAATTAAAGGTGCAGTGTGTAACATTTTTGAGTATTTATTAACAGAAATGCAATATGACATCCATAACTATGTGTTCAGTGGTGTATAAAGAACTTACTTAATAAACCGTAATGTTTTTATTACCTTGGAATGAGGCATTTATATCTACATAGGCCAGGAATCCCCTTCTATGAAGGTCGCCATATTGTGACGTCATGTTTCTACCGTAGCCGACAGCGATCAAACAGCGTTACAGAGCGCGTTTCGTCACTACCTTGAAAGAGAAGCCGCAGAAAGCTAGAAGAAGCTAGTCATAAACACCGTGAGTAGTGACTTTTCCCTTGTCAGTGGTGTAAATATGTAGTTGGATTGTTTCATGTAACTTAATTCTTCTCCCTCGCTGTGTTATGGCTTTGCTATGTGGGGATAAATTTGCTGGTTGCGCTCGTGAGACAGCTGATTAGTAGGCTACT
Source organism: Meda fulgida (assembly GCA_030578275.1). Classification (NCBI taxonomy): domain Eukaryota; kingdom Metazoa; phylum Chordata; class Actinopteri; order Cypriniformes; family Leuciscidae; genus Meda; species Meda fulgida. The sequence continues at coordinate 18,913,021 of CM060636.1, read as the reverse complement.
CTTGTCATTGACCGGAAAACAGTTACAGGAATCACCAACCCGTCGATCTTGGAAGCATTTAAGTCAATCGAGTTTCCAAAAGCAGAGAAAAAAAGCCTATTGTGTGTAGTAAGTGGTGTCTATGGGATGCGGAGGCGCACGCGCTGTTACAATCACGTCATTTTTGCCGTGCGCACCTTTGGGCTCATGCGGACGCGTCGAGTATAAACAAGGCTTAACGCTTTAACCAGCTCAGCCACAGTAACAGCTCATATTAGCCAGCTAAACTTTTACTACCCTGTTAGAAAAAATATATAACGTTAGTTGCATAGTTTCATGTGGTTCTTCTCCCTCGCTGTATTATTATGGGTTTGCTATGTGGGGAGAAATGTGCTGGTTACGTTCGTGAGACAATCAGCTGATTACTATTATTATATTATGTATTAAGACCCTTGATCCTTACCTGACTATGGCTTTGTAAACTTTATCCATGATGTGGTTTATAATGGACTGTGGTACAAAAGCTTGTTTTACTCTGGCTATTCTCTGCTGTCTCAGACGACGATGTTTGTCCCGTTTTAGCCACCGTAGCTTCTTCGAAAGGGAGGGGTGAGCAGTGGGCTGAGCCCTTAGTGTAAACTCGCAAACGAACCGCTAGATGACGCCAAAAGCTACACACTGCACCATTAAACTAAACTATACATGGTCTATCTCCATACAGCATATATTTTCTGGCTCTATGGACATTATTGTCCGACTCCGGAACAAAATGAACACCGCTACTGAGAGTTTCTGTTCAGATATTTATTTTCATTCCATGAGATGAGATTGTCCTGCCACTGAGCGCTAGCTTGTGAAGCTCCGCCCTCTGTGCCCAGCAGCAGCTCATTTGCATTTAAAGGGATACACACTAAAACAGCATGTTTTTCTCAGCCCCAAAAAGTGACAATTTAAGCATGCTGTAAAAAATAATCTGTTGGGTATTTTGAGCTAAAACTTCACATACACACTCTGGGGACATCAGACACTTATTTGACATCTTGTGAAAAGGGGCATAATAGGTGCCCTTTAAGTACTAACCATCTACACATTACAAAATAAAAACCATAAAATAATCATTGTTATAACCCATCAACAATAGATCATATAAAATACATAAATGTACGGTATTCATTGCTTTTTTTAAGGACCCTGTACTTTTCCTGTATTAGGATTTTACCAGTGTTAAGTGTAATTTAACAAATGACACTTAATGTAATGTAAATTTTGTAATGATTTCTAGCTACAGATTGCCATCATAACGGCAACTAAGAATAACAAATCAATGAAGTGAAATTTCAATCAGTGAAATCGTTGAAGCTGAAGTGGACATTTCAACAAGACAATGAATCAAAGCATGCAATCAAATCTGCTGCAAAAACAGCTTACCTTGTCTAACATTACAGGTGGACTTCTGGGGAAAAAATAATAAGCTACATACGTGTTTAAATATGAGCTCTGTAGAACCCAGCAGAATGATGCCATTAACAACCATCTCCGAATAACATATTTTTCCATTTTATGCAGATCTAATCTACTGTGCAGAGCAGGCATCATGGCCTTGGCTAACCCTGGATGACACATGAGCAGTTAGATACAGACCTGATACCAGGAATAGGCTCTGTCGGCTGGGTTGATAAGAATGGTGATGATTTTGGCTTTGGGCAAAAGAGCAGCTGCTCGCCGGGCCGCGACCTCAGAGTCGAAGTAGTTGGCACTTTTCTCGAAGTAGAAATCTGAGCTAGTGTTGGAGGGTAGAGGGAAATACTCCATGTACCTATCATTAAAAACAAACAATTAACATTTCATCTCATCCTTCCTTGACCTGAAACACTTTTTTTTTTTTTTTTTTTTTATAGATAATTGTTCATCAGAAGGGTTCAAGACCTTTAACCATAAATACGAACACACACACAAACACGCACGGGCAGGCACGCACGCACACATACACACACACGACTGGATTCAAGGTTGTTTATGTGGTTGTTTATATATATATATATATATATATATATATATATATATATATTTTTTTTTTTTTTTTAATTAACATCCTTCCTTCAGGGTCCATTTGATCCCCTTAGGAATGAATGGAATGGATAAAATCTAGTAATTTAAAGGTACATAAAATAAAAAAGTCTAAAAAAAATCCCCCCAAAAACTGCATTAAAAATGCAAAATTGATTTTTTTAAATATAATTTTAGGGCTTCGGGTCATTTTGACCCATGAGGGAAGGATTCGTTACAGAATGCAAGGAGAGGATTTAGTAAACACTTCTGAAGGAAACCAGATGGGAGAGGCATGTCAGCACCTGTAAAAAAACATGTTTAATTATTGCGGCACCACTGCTTTCCTCTGCTTGGTGAAATTAATCTCCCTCTTTATAATCAGCATTGTTTTCGTCACTTGTTTTTGCGATCAAACCCCCATGAACCATCAACTACCGTCCTTTTTCCACAAACTGATTAAAGAGAAAAAGGCAGGAAGAGAGAGAGAGGCACTAGATGTAACTAATAGAAAGCAGGTGTCTGATGTACATTTCAGACTACTGAAAGGAAAAGAAAAAGCTGGTAGTCAAGGCAGTGCTGTGTTTAGAAATGACCCATAACACTTTCCTCTCATGGGAACATTAGCCTTCATGTCTCCTAATACTCTTAACTTCAAAGCATGCCAGACCTTCACAATCGATATACTTCACAGCAGTTTACAAGAGCTATTTACTATAAAGAACCCACGAAAACACGTGGTTTTCTGGCCTGTCGACGTACTCCCATAGAAACAAGAAGTTAGTCGGTTTAGGGGGAGAGGACCTTCTCATTCTAGAAAGCACTTGACTGGACACAGTTGCCATGAGTGCAATATGATTCATTATTTAAAATGAATCATTTAGGTCAAACATGTCAAGGCATGTTCACACCAAGAATGGTGGAAAAGCTGGAAAAATAATAATTCTGAAATCAATTTCATCGATATCATTCATTAGGCCCTATTTACACCTAGCATTAAGATGCGTTTTAGTCGTTCGGATCACAAGTGGACGAGGTACTTCCAGAGGTAGTTGAAAACCGATTCGACAATGATTGCTTACATTTAAACGCTCATGCGGTCGAACAGCCACAAAAGATCGTTTTCACAGGACATGAGAAGTAGTCGTCAGGACATAAGTAGTTGAAAGTGGACAAAAGAGACGGAATAAAACACCAGGTCACATCCGATCGACCAAAACGTATCTTAATACCAGGTGCTTCTGTGTCGTTATCATTATAGTTGTGGTGTGGACTTCCCTATTCTCATAGAATTAGAACGATTATTAAAACTTTATAGTTAGCATTATAGTTATCATCCTTGGTGTGAACAGACCTTCAATCTCCTAAACATTTACTTAGTCAACTTTTACATGTACACTAGCATATGGACACCGTCATACTTAACAACATAAGGACAATAAGACACAAAACTCAATTTTTAATTTTACTTCATGGAGCCTTTAACTCATGTATGATCCTGAAGAGACTGCAGCCAACAAAGTTAAAAGTATGGCAGGAACGTTTATGTTCAAAATATCACCACATACCAGTCAATGCCTTTGTGATAGTTTCGGCCGTTGAAGAACTGGATTTCTTCAAAGGTCTCCTTACTGGGGTAGTTACTGGTCAGATCAGAATGCATGCCCAGAAACAGATAGAGAGCAGTAGTTCCTGAACAAACACAAGACAGCATTGAGTGAACAGGTCTACTGTCACATGATCAGGTTTTACACACACTCATTAAAGCAAAACATTCTCACATTCATATCCATTTTTTATATAATGTTTCACTCAAATTGTTTTATTGATTATATAATTTGTAACAATTTATTTACTTATTTTAATAAAAAGAGGTCTTTACTTGTGGTCTCAGACTTTTGGACTTCACTGTGTCTCATTCTGTTATTGAGCTATAGGAGTAATTATTACATGTTCATATGTAGAATAAACCCAGAGTTAAATTGGGCAAAAGGCAGGAAATGTCTTGTGTAAGATGTGATAATAAAGGTTCACTGAAAGTTCACTGAAATGATGCTGTTTACTAAATAGACAAGTCTGAGAAGTAATAACAGTACAAAAAAGAATAATGACTGAACAAATAAAATACAGTGACTCTAAGGCCCAACCCCCTAATCTAAATTTTATTGAGAGGATTAACACAGTCATTTTACTGCCCACTCCAAGAGTGGGCTATTGCTCCCTGAAGACATCTTTAGAAGTTTAATTAGTCAATGCTGTACAACTCAAATTCACATTTAAAGAGGAGCAGCACGGTTGCAGTAGAAAAGCCTGCATTCATCTGCTATGAGCCTGTACAGGGTTAACAACTCTCCCAACCCAGTGCACACTTAAATCAAGGCCATTAAACTTTATATTTATTAACACACACACACACATACACACGTATGGAAAACATTTAAAAAAAAAAATCTCAAAATAACTTTTTAGTACATCACTACAAAGTTGTAGGTTGTAGACATTAACAAATTAAATTAGATAAAAAAACATGTACACACACTGATATACACAAAATGAAACAATGGTTGTTTATTGATTTTTTTTTTTATAACATAATATTCTTTATATAATCTATATCTATATTATTTGATCATATCAAATATTGATAATCTTAAAATGGCCAAATATTGAATCACTATCACTGGTAACCTTTTGGTAACCAAAACAATAGTCATGAAAAAATAAAAAGTTTTACAAAAACAAAAATTAGGGATCGGTATCGGGCCGATTAAGCATAGTTTTAACTGATCAGTATAGTCAGCTGTCACGCGGGTGTCGTGCAGTAGGTGGCGGTATGCACCGTTTTTAAACTAGTGCAGTCTGGACACAGTCTGGACCCAGTCTCACTGCTTTGATCTTATTGGAGTTGACGCTTGAAGCCTGAGCATGCCCGTTGCTTCGTGTGCAATTTTGTGAATGATTTGGCCGCATTGCAGAAATATTGAGTGCCAACTCTAGAATCGTATCTTATTATCTGTTTAGTATCCATGGTAATTTTAGTTTGGATCTATTGGCTAATGTTTTATTGTCTACAAAAGAACGCTTGGCGACGGCTCCTCCGGGTTCTTCAGGCTCAATTGAGCTGTTTTATACAGTCATGGCCTAATGGTTAGAGAGTCAGACCGGTAACCCGGAAGTTTGCGGGTATTAAAAATACAATTATTTATGTATCCACCCCCTCATTGTGTGTGCGTGTTATCTGCTTATGTATGGGATAAAATTAGTTTCAATTATCAGCACTCATTGTATAGCCATTAAGAGGCATAACTAGCAAATAAATAATAAAAAAAATCATTAAGAAGGTAAGTAAAATAGACCTTTACTGTGACTAATACTAAAGTATTTATCAAGTGATGACTATAATTAACTACAAAAAAAGCTAAAAGGGGTATTCAGTAAAGTATATAGTTCTATTTTACAGTGATCCCTGTGGATTATAGAGAAATGTAGCCTACATTGGTTCTTTTTAAAAGAGCCACAAAACCAGCCATTTAATTTGTGCATATGAATTGAGCGGTTTAGGCCAAAATTTCCGAAGAGACACGATCACTTTATATGATGAACAGATTAAATTGAGGTTTTTATTCACATATAAATGATTTAATGAAATAAAGTGAATTCAAATCAAAAGATCCTGAGTTTGTGCTTATGATAAAAATACTGATTCTGACAAAAATATGAAGAAGCCTAAATGAATGAAGCGCTGGTGTAAAATTACTGAGCCCTGCACGTCTACTATATCGGCCTATAGAAAATATCTCTCCGATGCACTCCAATGCCAGTAAATTTCATGTAGACCTGCTCACTAAAAGTGGCAATGATTTATCTGCTTTATCTGCTGGATATATTATTAAATGTAATAGCTGGATCTCAAACAGTGGATCATTTATATCAGCAACACATCTCGTCATACCAAAGCATTAAAGGCATTATATAACTTTGTGTAAAGCTGCTTTGAAACGATGTTTATAGTGAAAAGCGATATACAAATAAATTTGACTTCTTCACTTGATATACAGTAGGTCTATATTGTAGCCACGAATTAAGAATTTGTTCCCCATTTTTTTTTATATAAAAAATAATTCCGAAAAAAAATTCTCCCCATTCCCCCAGCACAGCACCCCCTGCCTTTATGTGTGTATATACAGTATATGAATGAGAGAGAGAGAGAGAGAGAGAGAGAGAGAGAGAGAGAGAGAGAGAGAGAGAGAGAGATCTTCTTTTTAGAATAATAAGCATACATTGGATTGATTTTAATAAGAGAACATATATGGCCAACACAGCTAAATGCTAAAAGTACACACACGCGCGCACACACACACACACACACACACACACACACACACACACACACACACACACACACACACACACACACACACACACACACACACACACACACACACACACACACACACACACACACACACACACAGGATGTGTAGCGAGCAGAAAACACTCACCAGTCTTCTGAGGTCCGATGATAAGCAGCTTGGGGAAGCGGTCACAGGTCTTCTCCTTAGACCAGATGTCTTTATGTCTTTTGTCCTCACAGGGGTCCTATAACGGTAAGAAATAAGCTGAAGTGAAATATGGTAAATGGACTGCATTTATATAGCGCTTTCACAGACCCAATGGCCACCAAAGTGCTTTACATATTGCCTCACATTCACCCATTCACTCATTCATACACCGAATAGTACCCATATATCACTGAAATGAGCACCTTCACAATATAAAAACACTGCAGCGAGTCTATCGTAGTGCCTCAATAACCAGCGGGAAATTATGAAGAAACTGGAGAAATTGTTCTCGTTCCAGCCAGCAAGAATATGAAAAACTTGGAGTTTTACCAAATTACTCGGGGCAAGATGTAACCCATGTCTGAATATGCATACTTCCCTGCAAAAAAATATTAAGTCTGATTAGTAGGATGTCCAAAAGTTCAGGACATGCTCAGGAAATATAGGAATTAGGATGCAGCCTGAGCGCTTTGACTCGGATTTAACTTCAGCCGGAAAAGTGCATTATGGAGGTAAGGCTGTTATCCAGCCAAACTAAAACAAACTAGACAAGCATGTCAAATATCTTACAACACATCAGCAGAGTCCAACAGATAAAAATCAGAGGCATAAACCAACCCGTCCAGAGCTTTGAAGGATCTCAAGAGAAAGATGTCCTGCAGCAGACATTTTGAGCCCTTCATCCATCACAGCCGAAGATGCAGGAAACGGTGGTAATAAATTAATAGTTTTAACCCTTGCCTCTAAATTAAAATCTGGCCCGAATGCAAGATGGTTAAACTGTGCACCAAGACTGAAAAACCTGTCCGTCCTAATGAGGAGAGAGGCTAGCGCCCCGCACTAATGACCGAAGAGTCTTGCTTGTGTACACGCCAGTACTAAAAGCAACATTACTTAACACATTTGTGAATTTATTACAAATGTACTCATGGGATCACAGTTTATGATAACAGTAAACATGAGCTCTGTTCCAAATCCTACCTAGACAGCACTTCAAGCCATTGTAGGCATAATGCGAAGGCTGTTCCAAAATCCCGAAATGCATTGCAACGTGTTCAGTAAGAAACTGGTGGACACACTAGATGGTGGACTGTGAATGGAATGCGATTTATAAATATACACTAGTGTTGCACGAAATAGCGGTGCTAGAAAATTAGTCGCAATACCCTGCTATTAAAACCGTACGATACCACAATTTATTGACATGCTGGTCATGTGAGTTAAGTTTTTTTTAAATAAGTTATAAAACAATACATTTTAAGTTCTGTTATATTATTCAATTACTTTTACAGTTTTTTTGCTGTGGTATAGATTCAGTATCCATATCGAGGTATTTTAGTTGGGTATCGTATCGAAGTCATAGTTTTGGTATCGTGACAACACTGCACTACCATTAAAACGTTTTTTGAAGGAAATTACTACTTCTGTTCATAATATTTTGCAATACTATACTTTTATTATATTTATGATCAAATAAATGCAGCCTTGGAGTACATAGGAGACTTCTCAAAAAACATTTAAAATGTACCAATTCATTCAGTATATTCAATTTTTTAAACGTTTATTCACTATGTGTATGCAGAGTATTTTTAGCCTTACTATGAGTATTGTGTTGTTAGTTTAGTAACATTCTAATTCTCTTAGAATCAATTGTAAAGGTCAGTTTACATCACACTAACACTAACAATACAGATAACTATATTAGCGTTCACACAGCGGACGATATTGTTCTGTTCATTGTAAGCGGGTGCTTCTGTCACTTTAAATGCTTAAACTCATTACAGCAGGATGGATTCTGATTGACTGTCATTGTTTTTATCATACATCAGCTGGATAAAATCGTTCTGAAAGTGATTCTAACGATATTGTTTCTCAATGCTGTTATCGTTATAGTTGTGTGAACTCTACTATGCTTTAATATTGAGAACGATTTTAAGAACTATATCTTTATTGTTATGTTCGTAGTTGTGGACGGGCGTTAAGGAGAGTCTCATATTCAAACCAAAACAGGTCATCTGCCACAGGCAAAATTAAATGCAGTGAAAGATGTTCATTTCCAACCTAGTTACTACCTTAGAACATAGCTGCCCATGTAGGACGTACACATAAAGGTAGCTCACTAGTTTTTGAAAAAGAGCCATGGGCATGTATTAAGTCTAAAATAAAAAACTAAACTCTTTCCAAGTTGCATCTTTCCTCTGCATGTAATAGTAGCTAGCAGATTTCTTGGGAAAACAACAGCAGAAGAAAGAAGATTATTCAGAGCAGGGCAAGCTGTGGAACGCTGGAGAGCCGACAGAAAAGATGGGACCTCAACCTTGACAGGAAACGAGAGAGATCAAAAGAGGGATTTAAAGCTTTCAGGCACCCACTTTCTCTTTCTCTAAGGGTGAAACAAAACAACAGATTTAGAAAAGAAATAAAGAAGCTGGATAAATTGAAATGGGGAGAGCGGGTGGGGGGGTGGATACAGAGAGAAAGACAGATCTTCTGCATTGCCTCCAACTTTCAACTGAATTATAGGAACCAAATTTCAAAAATAGCTTTCTCTGATTTCCTGGCAGGCTACACGGAAAACCATTTTCACTCTTTGTACATCAGAGTAAATGTGCAGACAGCCATACCAAACCTTTCGCCACATATTACGCCAAAAGCGCTGAGCACTCTCAACCTCCGCTGATCCACTCCCACTAAATAAAGTTGTATTTGTTTCCCAGGACAGAACAGACCCCCAAAAGAGCTCCTTTGTTACCTGCCAGATGGGGTCCCTCTCTTCAGGGAAGATTTGGAAATATCTCTGTGCCAGCTGTACAGGTGGGAGGGTCTGCAGTTTCAGGTTGGTCCACATCTGTATGAACTTCACCAGGTTCTTGAAAGTGTACAGGCCAAGACGGTCATTCCCGTAGTTGGACAGGTGGGTCATGAAGATGCTGATCTGGTTTAAAATAAAGCGCAAGTAGTCATGAAAGCCCAATCCACAGATTAATGTCCCATCCTATGAACAGTTGACTTCAAAACTAGTCTAAATTCAATGGATCATTCAGAGCCTTTTTTTGTGCTACTTTTGAGGGACGATGTTTGGGATTCTTCAATTGAACATCTGATGTGAGTAGGGCTGGGTATCGATTCAGATGTCCTGATTCAATTACAATATTCTATTTACAGAAAATACTTTTTTATACAGTTTTCTATAATATTATAATTTAAAATGTAATAATTGTCAGCATCATTACTCCAGTCTTTAGTGTCACGTGATACTTCAGAAAATCATTCAAATATGCTGATTTGATGCTCAAGAAACATTTCTTCTTATTATCAATGTTGAAAACAGTTGCGCTGCTTTTAAAAAAAGATTTTCTCATCAACCCCAACAGATCATGCCTCAAAAGTCCTTGTGTGATACACACTGGTTTAGACGGGATACAGAATACAACTGTCAATGCTCACTGGGTTGAGGAGGACAGTGAGGAAAAGCTCTCCTCCATTTATGAGTTTGTCCAGCTCTTTAGAGCCTCCAGGATACTCATTGTAGAAGATGGTGTGAGTAAAGAGACCACAGGTCTGTCTGGGTAACACCTAAAAAACAAAGATTTTTCTTTCAGTATGTAATCTCTTTATTTAAAATAATTGATTTTCAATTGCATTTACAAAAAAGCCATATATACACATCTCTGACATCAAATAAAATTTTCATATAAATGTGAACAATTTATTTTTATCATATATTCTACACATATTTCATGATTTTGTAAAAACTATAAGCCACATAAATTAGTCTATTACAAATTTTAACATGGTTATGTAGCTCTTGTAGGCTTACTGCTGTATCAAAATCTAAGCAGAAATGTTTGTTTTTGGTTATAAGGTAAATGTATCTGTGGTGCTCTACATGTGCAAATAGAGAAACATTGTATTTCATTCCCCATAATACGTAATCTCATTTGAGAGTCACTTTAGTCTGGAACGGAACTGAATGACTGTATGACCTCAGTGTTGAAAAATGAAGTACAATAAGTGGAGGACGTTCCACCACAGTTGAAGGAATGTTTTCGCTCTAACAAAATGAAGAATGACATGGCCCACACATCTACACACATGATCTTATCTGACAGCCAGTGATGGTAGAATGGAGATGATTTACACTAAATGTGCTTTTTTTTGTCATTCTGAAAGCATCATACATGTACAATGAGATGGCTGTCTTTGTTTCCTCATGCGCGTTTATCATTCCCTGATATGAACATTGGATAATAACTGTATCAGCTTGAAGAAATGTAAAATGAGTCCTTATGAAAAAAAAAAAAAGATGCAGTTTATGATTCCCAATATTTTTTTTCTACCCATCGTGGCCAATGCATTCTTACACACACATAGAAACCGCTCTGTCATGATTCAGCAAGCTTTTGTCATGCTCTCTCTCTTTGTCCCCTAAAGCGATGCACAAATGATAAAAATTGTACTTCCACAAACAGTTTGCCCTTAACCTCCTACTGGGATTCGAACCTCAAATCGTACACAAAATAGCCTGGGGTTTATTGTACTGATTCCAGCCCGAATAAGAATTCAACATAATATCGTTCAACCATACAGCAGTACAAGCTACAGTCTCAATAAAAATATGTTTTTATCAACATAAATTTGTGCCTTGGCCCATTGGTAGTGCATTTGTTTTGCAACACCCAGTGATGCAGGTTCAAGTCTATGTTATTTCCCAAACCCTTTCTCCCTATTTCTCCCACATTATCATCTTCATTTGATCCATTAAAGGCATAAAAGCTTAACATTCTTACACTGATGCCACTGTGTGCGAAGCCCCTGCGAAAGCGTGCGGGTTTGAGGTGGGGATACTCCTCTGTACTTGTCACTTTGATGCCCCACACTTTCTTCCAGGCCTCGTACAGCTGCAGATGGATGGGATACACTCCAGAGTGATGGGGAGCCACTGCATATCCCATGTTTGTGGGAATGCCATGCTCCTGAAAGGGAACAGCAAACAACACAATAATGGTAAAAAAAAGTGTACTTCAGGATATGCACTAATAATTGTGCATAACTTCAACCCAATTTCTATATGCACTAAAAGTATGTACATCTCTGATGAACAGAATTTTTTTGTTGTTGATAATTTCATGGTGTAAAATTGTGCTTTGATCTCGCATTCTATGTGCATTTGAATTTGTTAATTTAAAATGAATTACACCTTAACTTTAAAGTTTGTACATTTTAAAACTGCTGAGACAGCTACTGCCTACAATATCTTGCTAATCTTTGACAACGAATGAGAAAAAAAGTCAAACTCCTCAACAGGGCTTTTAGGCAATATTAGCTCAAACGGCATGCTTAGACGCACATCCATGGATGCACCAAAAAAAAAAAAAAAAAAATCATATATATATATATATATATAATCCATGCACTTTCAATGTACTGTGGGCCATCATGTATTTGAGCAATGCTAATTCTAATCTTGGATATATAGTCAAGTCCATCCAGGATTTTGCAATTTTGCGAGCACAGATTTTAACGCAAAAGTAAGCAAACTCCACAATAAAGCTTGCAATTTTTTTAAAATTTGCTCCGGATTTTCCACAGAATTTGACTCGAGACATGTCGTGTGGCGTCATTACGTGTCATCGCGCATTCAGCCAAAGTGCGTCGAATACGAGCTAAAATTTCTCATTTAACAACTAACATGCCAATTTTATGTTAATCTGTATTTTTGCAGTTTAACAGAACACAAAGTAAAACAAACAATGGGCAAAAAATGTTTTAATTTTTTTAATGTTTTTTATTTCGTGTTAAATTTGAATGAAATGAAACGTTGAAATTGCATTGTTATGAATTGTTAATTTCAGGATTTTCTTTTTATAAACTTAAGAGACCAAAGGTTCTTCATGTCATAAAAGTAACAAAAATGTGTATTTAATGTTGTCTGTGGTGTACATAGAAAGTGATTAAATAATTTTTATTTAGTAGGTAGTAGTTTAAAACAGGCCATATCTGTATCGCTGTACCACCATATCTGTATCGGCCGATATATGATTATTTTTAATGTTATCGGCCCGATAAGAAAATTTTGTCCATATATTAAAGCAAATAAATAATGTATTTATTCCTTCAGCTGAGACACTTCAGATGGGCACTGTTTGCCATGATGGTTTCGAATTGCTTGAAATATGATTGAAAAATCACTTCAAAAAGGAAAATACAGTTCAGTGCAACATGCAGCACAAGTCTCTCATATACTGTAGGCTATATACAATTATAATGAGAACATTATTAATGGTGAGACTTTTGTTTTTGTAATCAGGCTCTCAAAAATTATATAAAAATTGGTCGATAAATCTAAATCCAAATGTATCGGTTATCGGCGTTCAAATATAAAGCATTATCGGTTATCGGTATAGACAATTTTCATTTCGGTGCATCCCTAGTTTAAAAGAAGAACCCTGTTTTTGCCAATTCAAGTAGTTTTCCACCCCAAAAAAGAAGAGAAAAAACACCTTGCAATATATATTGCAAAATTAAAAAAAAAAAAAAAGCCATCACAAAATTAAGCACTTTTTGCCACATCACAAAAAAATATCTGCGAAATCCTACATGGAATGTATAATGAAACATATGTTATAATTAAATATCAAAATCACAATTTTCTTTCAGACAAATGATCTGATCTATAAAAATATATTACATATACACACACACACACAAACAAAATATACACAAATTGTAAATATCATCTACAGACATAAAAGAAACTAAATTAAAAGCCCTAAAAGGGTTATATCTCATTTTTTTTTTAAAAAACATTAAAATATTCAAGAAAAATCAGATTATATCTCTGATTATATCACCAAGAGCTTACCTCCGCAAACTTGCGGTTGAGCAGCATTTGTTCAGCCAGCACAGACTGGTTGTGGAAGAGGTGTGGCTGCATGTGACTCCACATGTGGGGAAACCACCAGAACTCTTTACTGTAGGATAGAAGCAGGTCATCTCCAAGATCCTCCTCATCTGTGCCTGGAAAATAATTACACAGACACAAACGGCGAACATCTTGACTCTATTCCATGCCTTATAAAACAGCATCCTAACCAGCTCATAAGTGACTAATTAGGGAAACTCCACATGAGCAGCAACTCACGCATAGGAGACTTTACAAACACTCACAGATAACATAAGAGTATGTTGTTAGCATTTTGCTAAGCTAACAACATGATATTTACTTACCCGCATGGAAGAACTTTCCAGAGAATCCCAAGTTGAAAGTGAAATTGGGCACATGGGTTCGGAGTTCATTCTGCGTCTCTAGAAGTGCCTTTGAAACATGGAGTTTAGCAATTTAATAAAACTTGCCTAAACACCCCTAGGTCAGTTAACACACAAAACACATTCAAAAAGTACAAAGACAGCAGATGAGAACACAAAAGAGATGCATAGCTTAACACACGCCAACGCACGTATGCGCACAACCGTAACAGCGCTAGAGGGACAGCGCAAGCATGTCTGCTGTCTGTTCGTCTCCTCTGCTTCATTACCCTTCTCAGATTTAGCTCTGCATCTGCCTCTCATTTGATTTGTTTACTGTGCTTGTTTTTGACTGCCTGTCTCTCCAGTGTGACTCAATCAAAAGCCTGATTCATATTTAACTGCACAGAGGTCCGCAGACAGACAAGGAGTCTTTGATTATGTTTGCTTTCTATCCTTTCCCTCGGCTGAACATCTGCATCGGGGCGCCCCGAAGATGAGATTCACAAGGATGCAGAAAACTGCATTTGAAATATTCATGCTTGTGGTGAGTCTTTGGATGCCCTTTGAACAGGGAGTCGTGAAAAAATAATAAAATAAAAAAGTGAAATGGAAAGAAGAGGAGAGATTTGGAAAGACCAGAAGAGGTTGGAATATTGAAAAAAAAAAATTGGTGAATTATATGGATCTACCAAACCAGTTTCTCCATGTTCTGCTTCTGAGGTGCTTTAGACAGATAAGCATCATATAAACAAGTCTTTCCCCTTGAATCTTCATCCATGTCTTTTTCGTGGCTGCTGCTTTTCCTCAATGCATATTTCCCTCAGTTTAAATTATTTCCCTTCTGTACATATAACATTCTGTCCTTTTACCATCCCTTCTTTGATTCACGAATAAGGATTTGTTTTCTGCTGATCCAGTGAGGCAGAAATTAACATTTACACAGATCCCAGCACAAAAATTATTAATTTTCTCCCACCACCAAAAGATTATATTTTTTAGCAACATATCATATTTAAATAGATGCATATTAGATCTTTGAATAAATGTAATACATCAAATAATAATGGAAAATTTAAATCATAATAGTTGATGGATCATACTTGCTATTTCAACAAAAACTTCATATACTTCATTTTCTGTTTCCCGCTCCATCTCGCGCACAGAAGGGCTCAAATCACTCACACATGCGCTGTTTTACGTGCACCATCCGCATAGACACAAACATTAGGCTGCAAGCAACAGTGTGTGTGGATGTCTGTGGACCTTCCTGATGTCAAAAATTACGTCACACGGACAGTGAGCGGACGGTCGAAGTATACTTTGGGCTTAATGTATATAACGTATTTCTGTACATCACAGAAATATCTCGAAGCATAAAAATAAATATACATGATCAAAAAACATAGGACATAGTGGGCAATAGGGTAGGACTATTCTGTCAATTGGCCCGAAAATCTCTCACATGGGTACTTATCCATTCTTACTGTTGAGCCCTACTTTCGCTCTATGCATATGTCTGGATAACCGGAAGGGTAAGCAGACAAGGAGTGGGTAAGAGAGAGATAAAGAAAATAGGAGGAAAGCTTAATTTTAAAGTGGATGTATACTGCATGGATATATGGCCCATAATCCAAGACATCCAATCATAGCTAGACTTAATATAGTTGCACTCGATTCACATTTGAAATGTATAAATGTGATGGAACTGATAATAAACTAGCAAACCAATTGCTATTTATTAAAGAAAAACGGCACAAAGCGAACTTTCAAACAAAAAAGAACCCACCTTGACGTCTGAAACCTTCATCCGTGTGCCCTCCTTCCCAACAAAGATGTCATCGACATCAACCAGTATGTAGCGCTCAAGAGCCAGTGAGAGACGTTTGCCAGTCAAGAAACTCACTGCGTCCACCAGCACCAGTTTGTGCAGCCAAAAGTTCAGGTTGTTGCCGAAGAGTACCCGCTGGATGCCATCATGAAGACCCAAATCCTGAACCACGGCTGCATGAAGGGGTCCAGGCGCTCCACTTGCCTCCGTACTCCGTCCCCGAGCTAACAGCACAGGCTCATAGGTGGTATGGTTAGACTGGAAGACAGTCCAGTCATCTCCAGGTAAGGGGCCATGTTCCACTTCCCGAGCCTTGGTTATGAGCAGCAGTGGAGACTTGGGGTTGACGCTACAGTCCCTTAAACCCAGATTGGAGTGCAGGAAGAGAGGAAAGCCCTTGAGCTGGGCACTCTGCAAACTGTTCTCATTAGCCTTTCATGAAGTGTCGGAAGAAAAGAGAGCAGATGAGAAATGGTTGGTAAAAGAGAGGAAGATCAACCCCAACTTCAAAGGGGTCATATTCACATTCAGGTTTTTAACAATTTTATTTTTCCTCCATTCATACTTTCAGTCATAGTCATAATTTTGTATTACAAGACCATTATCCACATTTAATGTGCTCATGGCTGTGATGTCATAACCATTTTTTAACAGCTTAGACTTTGAGCTGAATTAATTTCAGCATGAGTTTCCAACTTCCTACTTGGAAAGGGCAATGGAACTCCACTTGAAGTGAGATTTCGAACTTGTAAAAATATGTTCAAACTCAGAAATCAGATTTTTCAGAAGCTAGTACAAAATATAATATCCTCAATTTGGTTGCTAAGAGAAAACTTGGTCGAGAAATCAAACACCGGCAAAGCTAATGTGTCAACATTGTAAGTGTCCAGCAATGCAGGCCTTCTGTAGTTAGAACAATACTAGATTTACTGTGAAGGACATTTGCTTTGTGAACAGATTTTGTTTGTTCCCCTTTAATATATCAGTAATGTATTGCTTATGAACTTCTTTTGGTGAATTAGATGCTCTGTGGTACTATGGGTGCCAGTTTGTTTAAACACCATCCAAACTCATCTGCATGCAACCCACTCTCCTCTCAGGCCAGCTGACCCTGTGAAACTGGATCAATTGTTGATAAACTGCACAAGGAGTGGAACAAACACAATGAGCCTTACAATTTGGAGAGGCCTGTATCCTGCTCATCTCCAAACACAGCCATTATTCTGCCACCAGAGGTAGCAATGGGACCCCTCTGGAGAGATGCACAGTCCATATGACAATGTCTGATGAATCATGCACATTTTATGTGTTTCTTTTAATGGCAACACACTGAAACAAGAGGTGGTGATGTCACTCAGCAGCGCTAGGAGAATAAGGGTGGATGTGAGATTTTCCACATATCAGCGGCCTAAATCAATAACTTCCCTGAGCCTCTCCTTCTCTCCCTAATTCCATATTCCTGTCTCCATTGTTACAGCAACACTTCCAAGCCAAAGGCTCTTTCGAAGATTATCAGCATTTAACTTTCATTGACACTGAACAATTCTTGAACCGTGTTAGATAATTAGTCCATTTCCAAAAAGCTGTTAAAAGACTTGTAGGCCACCATGTTATCTACTGCCAATATAAGCAACTCCTTTCTAAGGGAATAACTTGGAATTTCTTAAGTGACTGATTTGAAACACTATACATGTAGTAACTCTAAGAAGTTGATTACAATAGTTTGATGTTAGCATGTTGCTAAGCTAACAACACACTTCTCTAACAAGAGAAGCTAAAGCTAAATTCTAAGCTAAATATAAACAAAATAAGCATACTTAAAATAAAAAACTCTGGTCTTGTCTGAAAGTTCAATCATCCTTTATTTTCGAGCTGGGGTTTGCTTTTCAACATAGGATACAAGTGATGCTGCCTTTAAATTAGTTACAAATAAGGAATAGTTTGCCGTCGTTTACCAAAAAAAGGTAATAGCCTTCATGTCAGGCATCATATGATCCCTAAAAATTCTAGGTAGTTTTGGTAGGCAGCTCTCTAGGTTTTAGAACAGAGCTAGTGTGTTCGGTTGCTGCCGGAGACTTAATATGGTCCCTAGAAATTATGCCAACTCAAGTGCTGGTTAGGAAACCAAAACGGTTTATTCCAATTACACATTGACTCTATGGATATGGGATTGTGTCAGAAGACTAATAGGAGGGCAAACAAAAGCCTGAACCCATTGATGCATGCAAGCATAACTAAAAGAAGCATTGGTGTCCACCGTGATGTTTCTATGTGTGTGTTCTAGGGGTGTCGAAATTAATCGTTTCTACGGTGCATCGCGATGCAGACAAGGACGATTCGGTATCGGTTCAGTAATAGAACACAACCGATTATAATGTACTGACGCTTTTCTGACGTCATTTATCGCGTATGTGCTTTGTCGCGGTAGCATACACTGACAGAGGGAAACGAGACGCGAGTGCGAGTAATTAAACATGCTCCAACTACTTTAAAAGCCTATATCTGGGCACATATGGCTTTTATGAACAACCTGGTAAGCAGACCTGGAGAAGACACGCACGTGCTGTGTGCGCTCATGTCACGCACAAATAGAATATTCAGGAGGTAATACCACTAACTTGATAAACCACGTTAGCCGTGTTCACCCGAGCTGTTAACGCCTGCAGAGTCTGAATGCTTTAGAGTAAGATGAGCTCCGTCGCCGGAATCCACAGGCAAAAACATCATCCACCCGCACTAATAATGTTCTCTGATTTAAGCATCCGCACCCGATGGTCAAATTACAATTATTCTGTGTTGTTACGCGTGATTATAAATGGATGATCGTCACCTTCAACACGGACTCGGCGACGATTGATGCGCGCATCTGGTAACATTATACACCGATGAATGAGCGCTGCTTTTAAATGCACATTTCTTTCAAACAAAATTGATTTGACAGAATTTAATTTTCTTAATGGCATAAACAGGAGTTACTCCCTTGAAACTTAAACTGGAATGTCACTCCGACTTCCCGAACAGGCACATCACTTTGAAGTAAAATTGAAAATTGAGGATGCGGTGCATCGCAAAGCATCGAGATATCGAATTGAACTGAATTGATGACATGATAATCGTAATCGAACCGAACCGTGAGACCAGTGTAGGTTCACACCCCTAGTGCGTTCAGACATACTCCGAATCGTGAGAGATAAATGCATTTGGCATTGACAGGTGCAAGTCAAGGCTTGATGCAAAGGTAATTATGCAGGTTCTATTACTAGTGGCAGCACTTTTTCCTTCAAGGGGGAAAAAGGTTTGGTCTGCATTTACCCACAGGGTCTGTTATCAGACATGCTCAAGGTTCTAAATCAATGAAATCCAGCAAGGAAAGGATGTTAAGTGCCTGGACAAGAAAACAACATTTCCAGCCAATCAAGGATCGAACTGCTCCTGTTATTGTGTAAACCGCAAAGCCTGAGGTAAAAACAGCTTAGAGGAGAATCGGAGCAGCCTGAGTCAATAAAAATTAACGAGCGCAAATTTCGTGCGGTTCCTTTTAAGATGTGTTGATGTCCTTGCCCTTCTGCTGCAGGCGAGCGAGACTCAAACAGTCTCATCAACTGAGTTAACCTCCACTAAAAATTAGTGTGCAGCACTTAAGCATGTGAGGGTAATAAAAGCAGGCCTGGCCTTAGGCAAACAATATATGAGAACTGGGAGAGGAGGTTTAAAAGACGGTAATGACAGACAGCAATGAGCAATAGTCAAATGTGGCTCTAGGGCCTATTATTTTCTCATACTGATTTCGAAGAGCAGCTCCCTTATAGAACAAGAGCCAAGACAATCAAGAAAGACATTCAGAAATGTGCTATTACTGCAATGTTTAGCATAATGCCCCAAACTCCCTCTGCTGGCAATATTTCTCCAAACTAACATAAGAATCAGACTGTGAAATGTCAGTCGTGAGATCGTTAAGTGCAAGGTGATTGACCCACTGGAATTAAGAGTCGCATTAACATCCATTAGTGACACAATTTTCTGTGAAAGGTCACACTGTACAAAACAAAATGGCTTACCTTGAAAAAGCCGATGATTCCAACGCCATACTCCACACAGTATTTGTCCAGCAACTCTCTGTTCCAGGCATCCAAGTTGACATATTTGAGGATGTTCTCATAGATGACCAGTGTGAATCTACCCCGGTTCTTGTCTGTGAGTGTGGGCATATCGCCCTTCCCTGGTGCGATCTCAGTCTGGTACCGAAATCTCCCAGATTCCAAGATAGCCACAATGTCCTGGCCCAACTGAGAATACAAACTCTCCACGAACACCAGAACAACAGGGTCAGTTCGAGACATGTCTGCCGGTTTGGCGGTTCTGGCAGGCAGCACCCTTGCCGACGGAGGGGAAGGAGTCGCTCTGGGATCTTCCCAATCGGCAGTACCTTCTTCTGGGACCACCATACCTCCAGCACCTGCTGGTTCGAGCTCCCGTTTGACGCCATACAGGAAATAGGCTGAGATGAGGACACTGACCATGCAAAAAAGGAAGAGCAGCAGCAGGCTGGTCTGCAGCGTGAGCTGACGGAAGAGCCGCCTTACACGTCCACACATCAGCATCATCACCTTGCAACCACACCAATTAGGATAGACACAGTCCTCTATTTACAAATCTATTGTATGGTTTTTCCAATGAGTCAAAAAAGATAAGATAAGATAAGATTTTGCTCATGTCACCATTGCAGAGGGTGGCGAGACTGGGTTGGGCAGGGGACTGCATGGGCGAGGTGGGCTTCCACTCTCCAGCAAGGGATGTGCACTGCCCCCACATGCACCAGCGGCCCCCTGCCCAACACCTTTATGCCCCTTCTCTACCCTCTCTGAGTTCTTATCTCCTGATCCAGTGTAGAGAAGATCTGGGTTTCAAACTTGAAGGTGGCTTCTTGTTTTTCGTCACTAGATGCTCTAGACAGATCATGCCCAGAGCATTCTGGCCTCCTCGAGTTTACCTAAAAAGAAAAAAAGTGTTAATTTAACAAAAGTACAGCTGAACTCAATGCAATTTAGTTAAAAAAATTAAACATTTTTGCACCATTTTAGTAATCAATTATTTTACTTCTGGACAGAACAATCCTTTAATTTAACTCTAAGGTGCAACTGTGTATTCAAGGGGAATGAATTTTGACTAGACCACATGAGCAACTTGTATAACCCCTCTCTGAATGTCGGCTGCAAATGCCAAACCCTACAACCTGGGTTTCTTTTCACTGAATACCAAGAACATCGAGAGAACCATTTATAATGGCAATGCAAAGATTATGGGATAATGGAGGCGGCTTGTATTGATTAGTGAGGGCTTTAAAAAGTTAACTTCAAAGGGCAAAAGTCATTTAATCTTTTCATCTTAAATGAGGGGTTTAGTGCAAAGTGTAGCACAGGTGAATGAGTTGAATATGATTCAGATTAGCACTAACCAAGTAAAGACCTCTGCAGAATGAGGACAGAACCAATGGTGATTGCAGGAAGTAGTATCGAAGGTAGAAGGTGAGGGAAGCCATTAAATTGTTGGCAAGTGTGAAAGGATCTTGCAAGAGGGTTCATGCAAGTGTAACTTAAGGTGTTACCTAAACCTTTGAAATATTCCTTATGTAACTTTCATACGCATTTTGAACTACATTAAATCTTGTTTCAGACAAAAGGACGGTATAAAGTTTGAAAAGTCAGCAAACATAGCAGTCAGCAGCTGCCATTCACACTAGGTAGACACCTAAACAAATAAAAACAACTCGGTGTCCTTTAACATAGAAGACGTCTGTAAAAGTCAGTGTTTTTAGGTTTTTGTTCGATTTCAATAAAATCTTTTCAAAAGATGCAGAGTTTATAGACATGCCATTATCATTGTCCCACAGGTCCTTTAACTAAAGGGAGAAGCAAACAATGGCACACGGAGTCTGAGAAAAGACTGAAGTGAACCAACAAGACACAACGTGTCTGAGAAGCAATACAGGTCAATTTTCAAAGGCATCACAGACCTACTTCATGTATGGGTTATGTGAAAAGGGAGAGTAGAACAAAGAATCAAAGCCTTGCAGGGGTTCTGGGATAAAAAAAAAAAGCATGAATACCGCAAAAAAGGCAAAAGGCACAAGAGTATGCCTCTAATAAGACGATGAAGGGGAAAAGAAAATCTTGCCAGAGAAATAAAAGAGCCTTAGAGAAGGTCATTTTATCTCTTCAAAAGGTTGCTGGGAGTACAGCATGTAAAAATCCTCTCACATTCACAATCCTGAAACACAGCTGTTGATTCTCCTTTCTGCTTGTGATCCAAAATTCTCATCAGGAATTTTAGGGGCTGGTGACGTTAAGAGAAGAACATGAAGTGTTTGAGCTGAATAGTGGGGAGGCATTGGGTTTTATAAACCAAAAAGACAAATCTAGGCTGCATTCCACAAGGGACACTCAAGAATAATGATTTTGCACCCAGTAGCTTCACATCTCTTTCCCTTTACACCAGGAATACTCTCAGGCCACAATACCTGTCACTGGGCTCACATTGTGTCCAGCAGAGAAACGTGAACAGCCATCAGCGTGTCGTCAGAGGTCGGATTACCGTCTTTTAAGCTTCCCTATTCAGAGCCTGGTTCTTAACTATGCAAAATTTCTGACAAGAGACGGCTGAAGCAGCTCACTGTAATGCATGCTCTAAACAGTATGACTCGGATGACATGAAGCACGATATCCCACACCCAGAACAAGTCTAAGGACACAAAATGGCTTTGTGGCATACCATATTGTTTCACTTGAGCGAAGGTAATAGAAATGTTCACTGTAAAATAAACACTGTATGAGTGAAGATAAATACAGTACAAGTACAATATTTAATCAAAAATATGAAAAGCGAATTACAGAACTGTATACTCTGATTATTCAGATGTTTTTACACACATACATCTACAAAATCAAGGTTGTGCATAAAGTGAATGTTAAATGGTTGTTTTCAGTTATTTAATCGAGTCTTGGCAATTTAATTTCCATGAATGGCAACAACAAACATTGTTCAAAAGAAGTCTGAATTTTTATTAAATTATTAATTGTAATTGATTTTATTAGAATGTAAAAGGGATAATGAAAATCTGTCATCATTTCAAGTACAGTTTCAAATCTGTATGAATATTGAATAATATTGAGGTCCAACCATTGTACGAGTATGGAAAAATGCAAACACTTTTTCAAAATATGCTTCTTTCAATTTTATATTCCAGAGTAGAATGTCATATAGGTTCAAAATGTTTATTTATTTGTGGGTGAACATTCCTTTTAATTAGGCTAGACTAATGGTCATATTCTAGATGAATACGGTTAGATAAGCATGTGATGTGTACATATATCTAGATTATAGTTATGTTAAAGGTCTAAAAACAGAGATAACTGTCGTTAACATATTATACAAATAAACAAAAAGCTGATAGGTTGAAGCAAGAACAAAAAAAAAAAGTGTTGAAACAAAAGTGTCAAGACGTGGAAAAATAAGGACCTTGACATTTAGAAACCTGTCACCATCTCACCCACGCCAGCAAGTTTCTTCTGTCCTAGATCTTCGCTTTTCACGGTCTCAAAGCCCAACAGACGTGTGAAAAAAATGCACCCTGCCTGGGAGTCACAAAAACCATTTTCTGATGGTAGGATAGCTTCCATAACACTCCCTATCTCAAGGGCACAGCATACCTTCATTCCCAACAGCTCACACCGTTTTGTCAGCTCTGGCTCTTTTAAATCCCTTCGAGTGTTGGTAGACATTGGTTCAAATGTTTAAGATTTATGTGCTCCCAGTTATGAGTGCAATAAAACCAAGAGACTGGAAAACAAATCAGAACAGCGACACCTACATATCTGGAAAAGGCACCAAACAAACAAACAAACAAACAAAAAGGAAAAAAAGCAATAGGTCTGGAGTGGAAAAGGCAGAGGATATCAATATGCACAGATGTTTTTGAGGGATCTACTGACAGGTAAAAAGACATGGACCCATCAAATGTTTATCTGCACTGTCTCCTCTTTCTTGTTTTATTTCAAGGCAAAGTGATGGTATATATTTGCTGCTGCGATAAAAAGGATGGCATGCTTGAACAGCTCTGAACACCGAGGCCACATTCACTGCCGCTCAGAGACACAGGACACTTCCTGGAGCAAGAGTTGTGCATCTGCGTGCCAGGACAGCGGGACAATAGCTGGCCGCTCGCCCTGGACAGCTCGCCTCGCAGGACTAGTTTCTACCGAGCTTGAACCACAGGCAGACCTAAAAATCAAAAGAACCCCACCCAAATCGGTACAGTGCCATTCAACGTTCACAATGCCAGACATTGTTCATAGCACATGATGACGGCGACGGCTGCTGTGGGGTCCGTTCATGCTCATGAATGGAAGTAGTCAGACTGAGACTAATGCTGGCACTGACCACCCCTGTTCTGTTACAAGTTCGGCCTAAATGTACAATAAGAACATTCCAAAGCCTGAGTTTGCCTGTCAGTAAAATATTTATTTCATAAAAAGAATAAATAAAAAAACATGTACTTGTTATTACGCTCAGCTGACGCTAAAAAGAAACGTGCCGTTAATATGTGCCTGTTAATTCATGATGAGTCAATGCACAGCGCAAAAAAACATACCCAAGGGAAAGAGCTAAATAGTCTAATTTGTTAGAGAGACAAATCACCAGCTGCAGGTCACTGGGAATGAACTCAGCCAGATGAGCAACATTCAAAACGTTGACTTCAGGATGATTGGGTCTGTAAAAAGTGGAGAGTTGTTAAAAAAAAAGAAAAAAAAAAAAGAAGTGTTATTCAAAAGTTTTTTCTTCTGTTAGAAAGGCTGGCAGATTTCCAAGACTTCATTATACAAACCAATCATCTGCTCAGCTTGCATCTTCTTTGTTTAGGTAGCACCTTTCAAGTCTCTCAACATGGAGCCAAAATAACCCCAACCTAGTCAAAAACACAGCTATCAAAACGAACGTGACCTGCAGACGGCCAGCCACATATCTCAGAACATTTTCCTCAGAAATGGCCACTAACCCAACAAATAACTTTCTTTATGAACAGCCATCAACTCCATCACATTAGTGACAATTACCATGACAGAAAGATGCCATGTTATCCGTCTTGACTAGGGTTACTTAAATTAAAAAATTCCAGTAGTGGCCGGTATAGTACCAGTTAAATTTCACTGTTCTCTATCAATTCCGGTACCATAGCAAAAAGTGTTGGAACTATTTTACCATTTAACTAAAATATTAATTAATTTAAGTTTAGCAGTTATGATGACAATAATTGTAAGTAAATAATACATTCAACCAACACGTAGCATTCAAATGTTTATAGGTAAACATTATATGTTGGCCATTTAAACGTCGGGCCATTGGTGAGCGTCTGTCGGGCTAGTTTTGCAGTGTTTTTCACATGTCGGCTCTAGTTGGTCCATGTCGGCGGGAGTTTGTCCAATTCAGAATGCTGTCAGTGAGAGAAATTGCTCTGATTGACCGTTGAGTTTAACGAATGAGAATGAGCAAAAGTGATGACGGCACAGACAGAAGGCTGTTCTAATTGTACGTCACTTAAGAATTGTACAAATGCTCTTACCTGAGCATTCTAGAGGACAAACAAATTTCATAACATGAGCCGTCTGGAATGAAGAAAGTGATCAGCATGACTGATATTCAAAATTGCTGCTTTGTTTATGGTTTGTATATAGTCCTAGTTTAGGTTTCACTTTTTGAATGACAAATATTGACTTCTGATACCTGCTGATATAGACAGTTATTTCCTTACACGCAGGCACAGAACGCATATGCTAGTTGACAGTCGGCTGTAGTCTTTGTGGTGTGTTCAAGTGCAGCTTTTTTTCCCCAGACGGAGCCAACGCAAGTTCTTTGATGTCGGTTTGGTTTGTCACAGTCTGACAGATCCACACGGGAGTGTTTGAAAGCAGTCAGCTATCAGCGGCTACCGAATACACCTGGTTCTCTCTCTGTACTAATGACGGTACTGCAGAAATGCTGGTATGACATTTTGTAACATTTGTTACCAAAGTACTGGTATTTTTGACAACCCTAGTCTTGACCACAATTAAGTAACACATTAAAGTCTACAGTCATACAGATCAGTGACTTGACTTATCAAGTGTGCACAGTAAGAAGCTAAATGCATTGTGAAATTTTAATGTGTTTTGGTTTCTTGCTTTTGCCTCAAAAACACAGAGAGCTTATTTTCAGGGTTAACTGGATGCTTGTTTTGTGAAACATCATGCAAAATGAAGGCAAGCCAAACAGAACAGACCTCATTAACATATAGATGTTTTAAAGGTACAATAGGACAAACAGAGGGTCAGATGGGAAAAGAAAATTATGAGGGTAAATAAGACAACTGTTTTGGTCGCAAGGAACCTTATTAATCTTAAACCCATAGTAAACTCTTATTATGAGGTAAAAACTGAAAGTTCATGACTTGTTTTTATAAGGTGTAATTTGGATATTAAACCTTCTATTATATATTTTTTTAAAGGCAACATTTGAAATTATGAAAAAAGATTGTAATCGAGTGCTAGTTTTGTAAATGTATTTTATGATGTTACATTTAATCTGTAAATATTTTTTTATTTTAAAATGTAATTAATTTATTAGATATTTCAAGGACTAAGAAAGATAAATCTACATATAATTATACTGCACATTGAAATAATTATTAAAATAGATTATTTAAATGTATATATACACATTATTATAATATAAATAATGAAATAATATAATTCAATTATTTAATGATTTAATTAAAAAAATGCTACAAATGTGTCTCTCCTTTAAGTATTTATTGAATGTGTTAATAGATTCTAATAGTGCTTTGTGAGAGATGGAATGAAACTGGATAGGAGAGAGAGAGAGAAATGGACAGTCAGAGAAACAGAGCAAGAGATAAAGGGGGCTGATAGGATGAGAGCAAACAAGAGCTACATAAAAAAGGCTTCGCCATTGAGCAGA
Source organism: Meda fulgida (assembly GCA_030578275.1). NCBI lineage: Eukaryota > Metazoa > Chordata > Actinopteri > Cypriniformes > Leuciscidae > Meda > Meda fulgida. The sequence goes on along the minus strand of CM060636.1, from coordinate 18,886,345 downwards.
TTGCTTGGTTCAAAGGGTAAAGATGCCATTGGGACAAATGGTTGGCAAACTCCTCAGGGCTTCAAACACTGAACTGACAAACAACATTAGATACCCAAAGGGCCTAGACGCAGCACAATCTGGAGAAGGTCGGGGAAGTGTAATCCTAAATCCCTAATCCTGTTTATCTGGGCTGGACCAAATGTGCTGATGAAAATGGCAGATGAATGCACATGGAGTGGACTAAGTGTAACCTGAAACTTCATTGCCGACAGCAAAAAAAGATCAGCTCTGCAGATCAATTCACAGTTCAAATCAATTAGAGGCCATTACAAAGCAGGGCACGAATTTATGAGAATACGGAAGTTACACAGCCAAGCGATGCAATTACACCTCAAGCACAGGTATCACCATAGCCGGACTTCAGTTTAGAAGGCAATTGCCCTCAAAAAATTGTTTTTTAATGGGTTGATATTGATGAATAAACAAGCGTGAAGTCTGAGAAACGACAGCAGCTAAAGACATCTTTACAGATCCGAAATACTTGAGATGTAAGGACTTCCTCTGTGGCAGATATGGAGGGGACACTCAAAGTCACTATTATGTATGGAGGCACAATGGAAGCTGCAGAGAGCAACAAATCAATCTTCCCTGCTGGCGGCTCCAATCTCAAGGGCACTCAGTCTCCATCAGAAGACTGCATTTGCCCTTGCCAGGCCAGACGGTGTGTGTGCTGAGCTCCATCCTGTGCGCTCTCACACCCGGCATCCACACACACACCAGTTTTGATACAACTGTACTGGTAAACACTCCAGTCTGTCTGCACACAGTGTGCTGCCACCGTTCTGCTGCCGGTGCCAAGCTCGAGGACAGGCTGACTTGCCAAAAGATCCTTCCCCACCCTACGCACAACATGGGCCGCTGCTGTATCTGCATCTACCGGACTGCTGATCTAATGTCCGTCCTAATCAGTGGGGGTAATCTCCTTTTTCACTGGGGCCGTGCTGACCCCGAGAAACTGGACAAAAAAGACACGCAATCGTGTGCCCAAATGACCGTCTTTACCACAGGGGAAATGGGATTATGGGTAGGGAGGAGGCTTGTCTCATAAAATGAGGGTGAACAGTGGGGGCCACAGGCTGTTAGGGGAACGGCGTGGACTCTCTGAGATTAAAACAACACGAGCTGACTGTATGAAGGACAAAAAAGCATAAAATTAAATGAAGTAAACAAAATCAAAGTTATTATTATGTAAAAGCTAGGGGTTTAACGGTACATAGAAAAGACGGTTCGGCAAGTACCTTGGTATCTAAATATATTTTCGATACAGGTTTATTTTCCTCCCAATGAAACACTGGCTTACTGAAAAAACTATGCATTTACATAAAAAAAAAAAGTCTATCAATATTGCTGCAACCAGATGCAACACTTTTCGTACAGCAGTTTATGGCACTGTTGTAAATAGGAAGTGCTTCATAATTTAAAATTAGGTTAGAATTATTGTGCACACATCCTAATCAGCTCCATCTATTTGATGCGCATGTGTGCGGCGGCAATTGTTCATTGAAGTCTGCGAAATTAAAAGTAGACTCGCTTGCTGTCAGGATAATTCTTTATGCGAAATGTAAATATTTGCGTAGATTTGTAACATTTAAAGCTAAGTATACAACCGTAAGATGTAAGTTGTGTGCTGATGAAAATGCATCTGAAACGCATTAAACACCCTAGTTAAAATTTGAAAATTCATAATTTATCTATTAGGTGTCATTAAAAAATTAAATCTATTTTTATTATTCATTTTAAATGGGGCAACATTTGGAAATACACATTTTTATTATGAAATCCAGTGCTAGTTTTATAAGTGCATAATATGACGCTATTTTTTATATTAATTTAGTGTTTTTATTTAACCACTTTGTATCTTTTTAATTTTAAAATACAAATGTATTGTACACATTTAATATGTAAATAAACTTTAAGTTTATGAATGTCTTAACAGTCACTTTTGATCAATTTAATGCATCCTTGCAGAATACATTTTAAATTTCTCCAAACTTTTGTACCTATAATTGTACCACATTAAAATACATAAATTATTATAATATGAATCAAAATCAATAAAATAAAACAATAGAAATGATTAATTTATTGATTTTCTTTTTATTTTAAGTACTTTAGTACTTCTACTGTTGATTAAAATTGTTTTTTCGCCCATCAAAAGAAAATGCAAAAAAGAAATAACCATCATTAACCCATTTAATCCCAAATTTTTTCCAGACACAAAAATATCCAAATCATGTGTCATTAGTATCCCTTTGAAACAATCAATCATAATTTTTAGAAATTTTCATGGAAAAGTGTGTGAAAAAGTGTGTTTTATGATCGGTCACAATTGTGACCGGTGGGATACTGTGTTGTATCAACCATTGGACAGACTGAATATAGGTCTATTTGACCTGTGCAGTGTGTGTGTGTGTGTTTGTGTTTGTGTGTGCGTGTACAGAGTCCCCCTAGTCCCACTGTCTATGCTGCCACGGTATGCTATCTTGAGGCCACGGGATAGTATTTTCAGGCAACGGGATAGTAACTTGAGGCCACGGTATAGTATCCTTTGGCCTCAGGATAGTATATTGTGGCCTAAAGATAGCATCCCGTGGCCTCAAGATAGCATCCCGTGGCCTCAAGATAGCATCCCGTGGCCTCAAGATAGCATCCCGTGGCCTCAAGATAGCATCCCGTGGCCTCAGGATAGCATTCTGTGGCCTCAGGATAGTATATTGTGGCCTCAAGACAGCATCCCGTGGCCTCAAGATAGCATCCCGTGGCCTCAAGATAGCATCCCGTGGCCTCAAGATAGCATCCCGTGGCCTCAAGATAGCATCCCGTGGCCTCAAGATAGCATCCCGTGGCCTCGGGATAGTATCTTGAGGCCTCGGGATAGCATCCCATGGCCTCGGGATAGTATCTTGAGGCCTCAGGATAGCATCCCGTGGCCTCAAGATAGCATCCCGTGGCCTCAAGATAGCATCCCGTGGCCTCGGGATAGCATATTGTGGCCTCAAGATAGCATCCCGTGGCCTCAAGATAGCATCCCGTGGCCTCAAGATAGCATCCCGTGGCCTCAAGATAGTATCTTGAGGCCACGGGATAGTATCTTGTGTGTGTGTGTGTGGAAAGTTGCAGTAGGTAGGAAGTTAGGTAGCAGCAGAATTAGCTAGCAGAATAAGCTAGCTAGCTAGTCTTCCTTTGGTGCGTGTGTGTGCGTGTTTTTCTGTGTGTGTCTGTGTGTAAAATTAGGTAGAAAGTTAGGTAGCAGCAGAAAGTAAGGTAGAACAGTTAGCCTATGTGTATTAGCATGTAGATACAATGGGTTATCCCACCGGTCACTATTGTTGCCGGTGACATGTTTGTGAGTTCTATGACCACATTAAACAAAGTTGAGTAATTGCAAATGCATATAGCAATACTAGACACCTTAAACATGATGTGTACCAAAAATCTATGTCCTATCTTTATGTTAACATACTTTAATAACCTTTTCTTTGGGAGCTTTCTTGCTGCCATCCTCTTCTCTTGGCGCAGAGGAAGTAAACTGCTCTGGTCATGTGACAATTTACAGTAAAAATGCGACACTGCACATATTTCATTGAGACCCTTTATTATTTCAATATCTGCTGGAAATGCATTGATAGAAAATTCAGTAACATTTTTATAGCCTTAGAAATGAAACATTTTTTTACGGTCACTATTGTGACCGGTGGGATTAAATGGGATTCCGTGAGCAATCATTTAGGTGTCACCCAAATGAGCCCACAATCACACAAAATTAGCTAATTACACAGAGTCTAGGCAATCCTGATGGTAAACAAAAAAAGTGAGCAGAGTATAAAGAGCAACTAGGCAGATGGATGTTTTTCCGAGACAATCAGACAGTGCACAAGGATGAATCACAGTAGAAGGAGCGGCACCTACAGGGGTCCTCTTATCCGTGAGACGTGCCAACGAATCAAAGCTAACCGTGAGGTGCATCAGTTCAGCTCCATTCTCCTCTTGTGTCGCTGATATCCAAATACCTCTCAGACGGCGCTAAGACAAAGAAGCATTTCAGAAACATGTTTGACATTGGCACAGAAAGAAATCAATGAGCTGTCAGCTCCATCTCTTCCCTCAGTGCAACTTAATGGCTCAGACGAAAAAAGACAGTCCAAGCCAGACCCCATCACTTATAAAGTCATCCAAGCTTCGATTTCACTTTAAATGACAATCTGCAGGGTTAAAAGCACAGAGATATTTTGATTTAACCAGCTTTCAAAGCCCATGTGGACGCAAACCTCAGGGATGCCTTGAAGATATTTCAGGGTGGAAGCAACTACACACTTTGTATGTATTCACCTGGTATCTACAAGTGAAGCTGCACACAGATAAGGACAACCAAACATCTCGAATTACCAAAATAAAGTAACTCAACTTGTTCAGATTCAGAATGACATTCTGTGCTAAAGGAAACTGCTTATACTGAAGCTCGTGTGATGAAGCGTGCTGGGAACGGGTGCAGAAAAACTCCTGTCAGCTTCTTTAAGGATGTCTTCGGTGGTTAGCCATGCTACGGGGGATAATTGGTAGCAGTGCGCATCCACTAGCAAATAAAAACAAGGGCAGCCATTACATGCCGAGCCCAGATGCTCAGAAGCACCTCCGTCCCTCTCCTCTTAATTAGGTTGCACAACACGAAGGGAACTAGGCTATTTTTAGCCCCTTTAACTACCGAGGGCTCTCAAGACCAGGAGAGAGATAGAAACAGAAATGTCACCTTTATTTCAGAGGACACTGGAGCCACAAAAGGTTAAAAAAATAAATATCAGACATGCTGCTTGTTATCTCAGGTCAGAAAATTTAGACTTGACCCTGAAATTACCTCCAACGATAACAGTGAATTCATCTTCAGGATGTTGGGAGCAGTTTGCGAATGAGATTACGCTAAAGGCCAGTCACACAAAATCAATTTTAAAAGAGCGAGTAACTAAATCAAATTTTATACACATTCCTTCTAGTTCACAACATAAAAAGCATATTACCAGCGTTATGACTCACTCGCCCGCATAACAGTAATATTATTAAAGTATTATCATAAACTATTATGTTTTCAGATTCCCTTAATAAAAGGTTTTACATAATCAAAGACAATAAATGCAAACTGACCTGGCACTTTATTCTGTTTCACCTGCTTTATTTGTAGGTCCAATTGGTAGGTCAATGGCCCACTTACCCAAGCTAATCAAATGCTAGTGGATAAATCAAGTCTTGCTCTACAGTACTTGCTGCTATCCTGTCGTACTCAGAAATGGGTAAAATTACATAAGTTTAAGGGGTTAGTTCATCTAAAAATTTCAATTTATGTACTCATGCTGATACAAATCCACACACAAAGATTTTTCCCTTTACCACAGGAAAATGTTAAACCAGCTACTTTCCAAACAAAAGTTCACAGTGACCATGCATATAAATTGCTCTCTTTTGTTTCATAAGTGATATCTTGCATCTCAGATATTAATAGTATTGAAAATCAATCAGGGGACTTCAGCATTAATAGTACTGTATTATTGTTGTAGAGTCGCTTTGTTGCCAGAATGACTGTTGTTTTTGTATACTGTAGTGGATTATAAGATAATGAACTGGTAAGATTTAAAACCGTTTCAACTCACATCAATATTTCATGTCCACATAATTATTTATTTGGAGAAGAGCAGAGGAACAAGAGGTATGACTGTACATGATCCCTTAAATGTTTGTCTTGTTTGGAACTTTTCCATTTGTATTGGCTCAAAGCCGCATACTAGGAACTATTTTTCTTTGCGGAAGCTTTGAGTTTATAGTCTTGACTTTGTTGAAAATGTCATCATGTTCTCTGTAAAAACAGTTTACAAATATCTCATGTTTAATTGCAAAATGAGTAAATGTTTAGACTGTAAATCTGCCATGTTGTAATTTTAATCTAATTTACATTCAAATCAAATTAATTTATATACAACACTTCATTATATTCTTTTTATATTTACAGGTGAAACTCGAAAAATTTGAATATCGTGCAAAAGTTATATTTTTGATGATTCTGGCTTACAGCTTATGAAAACCCCGGATTCAAAATCTCAGAAGATTAGAATATTGAATCAATAAAAAAAGGATTTTAAATACAGAAATGTCGGCCCTCTGAAAAGTATAATCATGCATATGTATATATATATATATATATATACTAAATATATTGGTTTCACCTTTTAATTTGAATTACTGAAATACATGAACTTTTGCACGATATTCAAATTTTTCGAGTTTCACCTGTATAGGAAATTAAAATAAACATATTTAAAAGGAGTTAAGGTGTTCTTCACATTGTATTACATCTCCAGACATAATATATAGTAATACAGCCCTACTGTGGCTAGTATAAAAAATTAATAAAAAAAAACCTTCTTCAATATCTTCAAAAAGATTCAATTCTCAGCTTCGAATGCTGTCCTGAGGCCATTGCCATATCCTATTCTGTCCATCAAACTCGGTGGAGACACAATACCACAATGCCATAAAGAAGGATATAACAGGCTGTCTAATCTCCTACGGCTCACGCTCGATTGATCCAGGACAGCTGCACAAACCGCTTACACATCTTTTTTTAACCCGTTGTTAAAAAGAGAACTGTGGCAAAGCCATTTAATTAGTTGTGATTAGATCGGGTTTAATATGCTAGAGCATAATGGATCGCCATCAGTACGGGTGTGCAGTTCTGCATTGGAGTCCTGTGTCTGAAACACAATGAGACGTCTATGTAAGGCTCCTCTTAAGAGACAAACAACAATGGAGTGGCCGTGTCAGTTCGTACATTTCTCTTGTTATCCAGGCTCCATTTTTGCTGAGGCAGGACAAAAGACGCTTCAGGTTTCACTGAAGGAGGAAAAAAAAACTGTCTCTGATAAGGCCACAGTCCTTTCTTTTTCCTTTTACAAACTTCAGGTTACTGGTAGAAACAGACATTTTGACTGCAAACAATGGCAATGGTCTATTCTTCTAAACAGCATTCACAAAAAAAAAAAAAAAAAAATTAGATCACAAGCAATCAAGCAAGGCACTTGAATGTACAGGCTTAAAGAAAATAAATATCTGTTAAGCAACTGAAATGTGGAACAGACATGGAGTACATTGTTTAATTGGAAAAATAAATCCTGATGTCATCTGCTTCCACTATCATTCTAATTCTAAATATCATTCCAATATCATTCTAATCCCACCGGGCCAGACAACACCCTATTGGACTACCACAGCATTGACTCTTGCTCCAGTTTGCTGTGTTTTTAATATGTATATTGCTTGAGTTAAAATGTTTGGATTAGGTCACATGTACTTTGAGAGGTTTATGCTGAACTGAAAAAGTCCTACATATTATAGACATTTTTATTATCATTAAGGAATTAAATTAAATGATATTAATTACTAATTAACTGATTCTTTTTGTACCAAAAACAACTTCTTTCTATTTTAATTTATGTGATCTATATATTTTAATTTAATAATTAAAAATCTTTTTTTTTTTTTTTACATTTCTTGATTAAGAAACATTTCTTAATGTTGAAAACAGTTGAGCTGCTTAATATTTTTTTTCAGGATTCTTTAATGAATATAAAAGTTCTAAAGAACAAGAAGAAATATATTTACGGTCATGTTTGATCAATTCAATGCATCCTTGATGAATACAAGTATTTTTTTCATTAAAAAAAAATTACTAACCCCAAACTTTTGAACAGTACTGTAATTTTGTTCAATAATGTTAATGTAATATGTTAAATAATTAACATTTAAATTTAAATTAAGATGTTGATTTGTTTTTTAAAGAGAATTAATATAATCCAATAATTGCCACATTCAATAAAAACACAATCCGTTATACAGTAGACAAAAATACTAAAACAAATCATGTGGTAACAATTTATTAATTCATTTCTACACAATTCTACCGACAAAACTCAAAAAGTGTATCTTCATGTAATCATTGTTATATGAACAAGAAACTAAAGTGATTCAAGTCTCAAGCAAAAAATAATACAATGCGTTGCAAGCTGTATGTTTGATAAACAAAAAGACCACTGATATGACTAGAGTCTGTTGCTGCGTCCGAAATTGCATACTGTACAGAAGAGGTAATACATTTGGTTTGAAACTCGCTTTGAGACCATTAAAAAGTATGTTCAATGTAGAATGAATTTTGGATGTAATACATCCGCCATGTTGTCATTGTCATATGACTTAAGGAGTCAGTTGCGTCACTTTACTTCTATTAACAAATCCTGTCCAGTGGCCTCATGGGACAGTAAAGTGTCCGTCAAATGCGCACTTCATAATCTCGCCGGAAGTAGTAGGTCATCCAGGTCTTCGCCTACTGTTTTATTAATTCATTATCTATTCAACAATATGAAGGATTTGACATATACAAACAAAAAAATTAAAAAATCCACAGAATTACCCAAATCATCAGCAGTAAAAGTCCTTTGAACTCATTTTGTCTATATGAACCTTGTTTAACTTTCAAAATGAAGTTGAAATTGGTTAATTTATTTTGATGAAACATGTTGCTATGACTTACTGATCATATCAATTATTTACAAGTGCAGCCAGTTCTTAGAGTCCAAACAAAAGTACACAACACATCATAACAGGCGGAGTGCTTGAGAGGACGGCTCAGTGCTCAAGAGTCAGTGCAAAAACTCCCAGTGAAGTGGGTTTGGTACAATAATCCATGTACAGAAGAAGTAATAAGCTAAAGCCGTTAGGATATACGCAAGCTTTGATATAATGCATCCTCTATCAAGGCTGTAACCGACTATTCCACCTCGACCTTCTTATAAAGAAAGGCGGCATATGGGAACACCTTACCGAAACAACTTTGCCACTATTAAATGTGAGAAATCATTCCACTGAGGACAAACATGACACTGGCTCAAAGACAAATGTGTAGCCTACATAAAACTGCAGGCTGAATCTACTTTGTAATAAGCAGAAATGAGAACAAATGCTATTGTGTAGGGTCCTTGCAAAAGGCGGGTAAAAAAAAAAAAGTGCCTTAATCTTTTTGGCATATTCTATATGCCTCATGGCTTAAGGGAACGAAAAGATTTCCTCTTTCACTTTGAGAGAGAGGAGGAGGGATTTAGGTTAAGAGAGGCGAGAGGAGGGAGAAAGCGAGGGGATGTTGCTTTAGAAGTTATAGCAAAGCCAGAAGCAATGCATCATGCTGACATGAACGAGGAACAGAGGGAGAGTGAATTTACTCTATTGGATTTCAGTGGAAACAAATACGATTGGCCACCCTCAAGATTCATCACATTGACTACCAATTAGACGGGCAGAGCAGAAGCAGCCATCGATTTCTGAGAGGTCAAGCCTTACGTTACACCTTAATTGACGCTCACAAGGCTGCAGCTTGGCAAAAACTGAGAAACAACTGTATAATCACACTGCTGAGATTAACTGCTGAAAAAAGGAGTATATGTGTTTGTGAGTGTGAGTGTGTGTGTGTGTGTGTGTGTGTGTGTGTGTGTGTGTGTGTGTGTGTGTGTGTGTGTGTGTGTGTGTGTGTGTGTGTTACTGGCCTTGTACTTTGTCTGAGCTGTAAAAAAAAAAAAAAAAAAAAAACTGCACCAGTCACCATTTTGGTGTTGATAAGGAATTTGTGAATAACTACAATTTTAAAATTAAATATTTGGCGGGTTACCTGAACAAGTAATCGACTAATCGGTCTCAAGAACAATCTGTATATAAAATATATTGAGCTAACAATATTAATATTATTGTAAAATCAATATTTCATAGTTTTGAGGAAGAAAAAATGCAACCATTTAGGGTCAGATTTTTTATTTACCTGACACACATGGCCTAAAACTTATATAAAGACATATAGTCATATGAAGTGTGTGTGTGTGTGTGTGTGTGTGTGTGTGTGTGTGTGTGTGTGTGTGTGTGTGAGAGGCGGACAGAGTACACAGCTTCATTACTTGAGTAAAAGTACAGATACCCCTTGCTTAATTTTACTCAAGTACAAGTAAAAGTACTACAGTCAGATGTCTACTTAAGTAAAAGTACTGAAGTACTTGGTTTTTAAAAGTACTTGAGTATCAAGAGTACAAGAGTACATTTTCTAAATATTGCATTACTACTGCCACAGTGCTTTATGTACAGAAACGTCCTACATGGAGTTATGAAAAATGTTAATACTGGAGAATGTAAAAGGAATTGAAAGTAAAATCAAGTCATTTTCATCATTTTACCATGTTGCTTTATTTAACATATAAGAAAATTTCAGAAAATGTAAATAGTCTGGCGAGGAGGGGCCACGGATGGCACATTCCCGGGATGGACCTGCTGCGTCTTCTTACATTTTTGTCCATGGTTTAGTCTCTTATAATGCTGCGTTCCAGGCAGGTTTTTGAGCACGTAAATCACGACTCATGACTTTGTAGCGTTCCAGGCCAGTCACGCCAAACTAAGTTACCTGAGCGCAAGGAATTTTTTTTTTTTTTCATAAGCATGATCAATGCTGTCAAGTTCAGGTTTACGTCACCTTAACATTTCCATGCGGCAATACACTTTCACGACATACTTATTGTTAGTTTCAGACACATAACATTGTAATACATAATCGTGTGTATTATTATTATTATCATTATTATATTATTATTAATTTGACTGCAACGTTACATTGTCCAAAAGTCTATTCTCACCGCGTACCGCCTGCAGAAACACTGCATCCGTAGGGGCTGCCATTGTTGTTTTGTATGGTTTCGCGGGCTATGTGAGCTCGTAACTGGGAGTACATCGATCTAGTACGAGTTCACGGGTGGGAAGTCACGGGTTTGACTGCCGTTCCAGTGCACTTTCACGGGTATAAGGTTGGAAAAACACGGGTTACAAGTTGCCTGGCATAAATCTGACCATGAGTTGACTTTGGCGGAAAGCTGAAGGTGATTGCTGATAGGCTGTCTCAATCAGTGGCGCCTGCACAATCCAATCACGTTTGAGAGGGAAACAACAAATTTAGGGTTTCCGAGATTTTTCTTTTTTCCTTTTTTTTTTTTTTTTTTTTGAAGTAGTAACGGGTACTCACGGTTATGGATAGAAATGTAGTGGAGTAAAGAGTACAATATTTGCCTCTCAAATGTACTTGAGTAAAATCATGAGTACTCCCCAAAAATGATACTCGAGTAAAGTACAGATCCCTCAAAATTGTACTTAAGTACTGTACTCAAGTAAATGTACTCCGTTACTGTCCGGCTCTGGTGTGTGTGTATGTGTATATATATATATATATATATATATATATATATATATATATATATATATATATATATATATATATTTTCATATAGGTATTTTAATAATAATAATAAAAATAAAAAAATAAAAAAAAAGAAAAGTCTATTTCGTGCACACAACGTGGATAAGCTACAACAGTTGAACAGAACAGCTTTCTGTTGATTTGTGAACAATTTAACTAAAAATTTGTAGTGAAGCCTGTCATCCATCGCAAAAAGCGTTGTGTTTTGTTAGTTTTTAATATGAAGAAAAGTATCAAGTACAAACTTTAAACAATAAATGTTGTTTTGGCGCTCAATACGGCATGACAGATCACTAGCCGCCGGGAACTACGTCATTAAGTTGAAAGGTCACGCTCGATGTAGCCGGCGGAAGTATCGCCGAAGGAGGATAGTTCAAATTGTATTGTATGTTGAATGACATATTTACGTCTTTGTGTCATATTATTTATTGTTTAAAATGGTCCTTACATGTGCATATCCTGGGTGTTTAAATCTTTTAATACCTAAATGTAAACAGTGGGGCGGTACTTCTGCCGGCGACATCGAGCGTGACCTTACAACGTAATGACAGTTCCCGGCGCGTTGCAGATCAGCTCAATTCGAACAATTGTAGTTTAAAAAAAAAAAAAATATATATATATATATATACACAGGTCCTTCTCAAAAACTTAGCATATTGTGATAGTTCATTATTTTCCATAATGTAATGATAAAATTAAACTTTCATATAATTTAGATTCATTGCACTCCAACTGAAATATTTCAGGTCTTTTATTGTTTTAATACTGATGATTTTGGCATATAGCTCATGAAAATTTAAAAAAATTAGCATATTTCGTCCGACCAATAAAAGAAGGTGTTTTTAATACAAAAAAAGTCAACCTTCAAATAATTATGTTCAGTTATGCACTAAATACTTGGTCGGGAATCCTTTTGCAGAAATGACTGCTTCAATGCGGCGTGGCATGGAGGCAATCAGACTGTGGCACTGCTGAGGTGTTATGGAGGCCCAGGATGCTTCGAGAGCGGCCTTAAGCTCATCCAGAGTGTTGGGTCTTGCGTCTCTCAACTTTCTCTTCACAATATCCCACAGATTCTCTATGGGGTTCAGGTCAGGAGAGTTGGCAGGCCAATTGAGCACAGTAATACCATGGTCAGTAAACCATTTACCAGTGGTTTTGGCACTGTGAGCAGGTGCCAGGTCGTGCTGAAAAATGAAATCATCTCCATAAAGCTTTTCAGCAGGTGGAAGCATGAAGTGCTCCAAAATCTCCTGATAGCTAGCTGCATTGACCCTGCCCTTGATAAAACACAGTGGACCAACACCAGCAGCTGATATGGCACCCCAGACCATCACTGACTGTGGGTACTTGACACTGGACTTCAGGCATTTTAGCATTTCCTTCTCCCCAGTCTTCCTCCAGACTCTGGTACCTTGATTTCCGAATGACATGCAACCACTGAGCAACAGTCCAGTGCTGCTTCTCTGTAGCCCAGGTCAGGCGCTTCTGACATGGTTTCTTGTTCAAAAGTGGCTTGACCTGGGGAATGCGGCACCTGTAGCCCATTTCCTGCACACGCCTGTGCACGGTGGCTCTGGATGTTTCTACTCCAGACTCAGTCCACTGCTTCCGCAGGTCCCCCAAGGTCTGGAATCGGTCCTTCTCCACAATCTTCCTCAGGGTCCGGTCACCTCTTCTCGTTGTGCAGCGTTTTTTGCCACACTGAGGTGCCTTGATACAGCACTCTGGGAACAGCCTATTTGTTCAGAAATGTCTTTCTGTGTCTTACCCTCTTGCTTGAGGGTGTCAATGATGGCCTTCTGGACAGCAGTCAGGTCGGCAGTCTTATCCATGATTGCGGTTTTGAGTAATGAAACAGGCTGGGAGTTTTTAAAAGCCTCAGGAATCTTTTGCAGGTGTTTAGAGTTAATTAGTTGATTCAGATGATTAGGTTATAGCTCGTTTAGAGAACCTTTTCATGATATGCACATTTTTTGAGACAGGAATTTGGGGTTTTGATGAGCTATATGCCAAAAGCATCAGTATTAAAACAATAAAACACCTGAAATATTTCAGTTGGTGTGCAATGAATCTAAAATATATGAAAGTTTACTTTTTATCATTACATTATGGAAAATAATGAACTTCATCACAATATGCTAATTTTTTGAGAAGGACCTGTATATATATATATATATATATATATATATATATATTTTTTTTTTTAGAAAATGACCTATCGTTTCGTTAGATAAGACCCTCTTCCTCAGCTGCGATCCTGCATAGCCCGTTGAAACACTTCAAAGACCATTGAAAATGCATTGATTTGGACTTCAAAACGTTGGTTGCCATTGAAGTCCATTAATCGAAGAAAAATCCAGAAATGTTATCCTCAAAAACCTTAATTTCTCTTCCACTGAGGAAAGAAAGATATGGATATCTTGGATGTCATTGAGGTGAGTAAATTATTAGGAAATGTTCATTTTGAGGTGAACTAATCCTTTAAGCCGTACCACTAAGGCATTCGTTCTCGCCACCCACTGGCAACTATTCAGAACACACCAAAAGTTACCAATGCCTTTGTAAGTGACGACAACGATGTGAGAACGACCGTGTAGCTGTCTCGTTTGTTAGCATTGCTGGAGGACAACAGGCATCTTGAATAGCAAGAGTGCTATACAAATATGGTGATGTACAAAAACGTAAATTATAGTTCACCTCAAAGTTTTTTTTTATTTGTGTATTTATTTAATTTGTATTATTTCTTCCCCGAGCTCATAAAATAAATTTGGGCCGCACATAAATTGACACGGTCGGTCGGAAACCAGAACCAAACTAATTTTTTTTATGCCTAAATGTCTGAAATCAGCCTTGTCTTTAGACAAAAACTACAGTTCTGACCTCAAAGGACTCGTGGCCTAAATTACATTTGCACTAGGGGTTAGTCAAGCTACAATTAGACACTGCAAGGAGATAACCCTGGAACTGAACAAATGACTTCTGAAGATCATTCAGCCCACAGGTCTTCTTTTTCACCACAGGTGCAGCAATCAGTTCAGAGGGTAGCACCCCACACTACTCCACTGGCACCTGCCATCATCTGCATCCCGTTTCTGAAGCCAAATCCTGCTAAGTAAGCCAGGTGGTGAAAGTCACAGGTATAAGCTTGGCCACAGAGTTAGCTTTGAGTGTAAGTAATGTGGGATAGTGTTAATGATGAGTGCTAATATATGCATCTTTGCTTCACTAAACCACAGTGCTAGATTAAAAGCGGTAATTGCAATATACAGCTGTCACATTAAACAACACTAATGATTTGTTGTTCTCCATCTCATAAGGTAGCATTTACCAAAATACGTAAAGTCATTTTGAAATTGTGTTCGTAACCCATTTCCATGTGAAACAGGATATTTAATTAGAAAAATAAAGCAGGATGCGACTTGATTTTATGCACAGTGAACTGATGGACAGTGCAAAGTGGACAAAGAAGTCACTAAGGTTGAATTTATTTGATCAAAAATACAGTAAATCACTAATATTGTGAATTATAATTTAAATAAAGTTTTTATTTTAATATATTTTAAGTATTTTACTATACTTTATACCGCCTTGGTGAGTGTAAGAGACTTGTGTCTACCTTTTTATGGTCAGCCCCCAAGATATCCGCTTTGACTGCCAGAGCATTGACTCATGCTGAAATAACTAGAGTCGGAACAAAGACGCACGTCAATCCACATCCACCCACCTGAAACACCCTGAAACCATCCTGCTTTATTCTTTTTTGCTCATCTACCCAACTGCCAGAGAGCTGGGTGCCATTTGAAGGCGAGGTGTAGCATTTGCACTGCCTTGATCATCAGCGTGTGTGTCCAAGCTCCCAGTGGGGAATTCTGGCTGGCATCTTTTCTGAAATTGGCAGCGCTATTTGTCAGATGCAGGGAACGACTCTTGCAGAGAAGACCATCTTAAAATGTCAACACCGTTGGAACGGCTCAAAACAAAAATTTTCAAAAAAGTTATTTGATTTTGTTGTTAAAAAGTCAGCAAAAGCCACTTTGAAATTTTCATAGCCTCTTTGCACAGTAGAACTTCAAATCCAGCTATTTTAAATCACAGTGATACAGTGAGTCATCAGTGATACTTGGCTCAAGGATCACTGCAGGAATCTGCAGAAAATCTCACTCGTGTTGACAGATGAGCATGTGGCTTGCCGATCGATAATAAGCTCTACAATTTTAAAGCAAAAGGTCAGTCTTCAACTCAACTTTCATCAAATTTCAGACATTACTGAGATCACATATTATTGCTTCTTCAGAAGTGTATGTGCTAGTTCTTGTGTGTAGATTTCCACTTAGGCAGAATAAAGTGCTGAATAATGTTATTTATAAAATCCCATCAGTGCAACACATCCCAGGGGTTTTGACATTTGAGGCTAAAATCCACTAAGTGTTTCCACCGTCAGGGTGCTAAGTCGAGTCCAGCTTTCAGGCTACTGTGGAGGAAATGTTCTCTCTGCGAGGGGGAATGTATACACAGAGGAGCCATCGCTGTCACTTTCATCGGCACAGCATGCTTAAATGGAGTCATCACCCCATGAGCAGGTAGGTTGGGAATGGTCTAAATGTACCAGACCAGGGGCCTCCTTCCATTGATTTCATCCTAAAAGTGTGCGTACGCACAAAAGCTAGATTTTACCTTGAACCTAGATTTTAGATTGTATGCCTAAACCGGCGCAAAATTATCTTTATAAAACCCAGTCACTGGAAGATTGTCCGTATATGCATCTCTACACAGTCTCCTCCCCGAAATAACCATATAGAGCTTACAACACCTCGTTCTACTATGCATATAGTAGATACCATGTTTAACACAAAACATTAGGCAAATATGAGATATGAGACTATGTGCAGTCACATTACATTACTAAAAATCATTCAGTATCCTTGCCTTCTTTTAGAATAAATAAACCAATATTGTATAAAATACATTTCAGAGAAAGTTTTCAGAGAAGAGTTTCTCAATCTTTTCCACTGTCTAAATAGCAGGCTATTTTTAATTGCTTTAAGCAAATCAAATTGATGCAATATTGCCTATACAGTAAACATATATTTTAGGATTATTTATATATTTTTTATTGGAAATAGATAGGCCTTATTTTTTTGCAGTGTAAATAATTGTCTGACTCAGCGCGTTACCGACAACAAAACGTGCATATCTTACAGTTTCCTTCAAATTCTATCCTTCAAAAACAACAGTATTTTTAATAATATTGGGAAGACCCCAAAAATGGTTAGGCTACTGTCTGTCTGTGCACGACACCAACAGCACCTGCGTGCAGCAGAGGTTTTACAACCTAGGGTCATTGGACTTATTCAAACCGGCCAATGGACCGCTCGATCACGGAGCGAGTCCTTCAGTGTCTGTCATTATACAGTCTATGTTGCTAGGTGATCTGCTAAGACAGAGAATTGTGCATCATTGATTATTATTTGCATGAAAATATTTTCTCTTCAAAGCGGAATTATCATGTTCCAAGCAACCCTCGGTGTAGTTGAAACATTAAAACACAGCATTCCACAGGAAAAGTGTTCAAAAGCAGCACATCCACTACAGTGCTTAACTCCATTAATGAGAGTAGCATATTAAACTAAATGTGTATATCAGATGTAAAACAGTTAAAATTATTCTGTTTACGTCATTACTTCGCTCACTCCATTAAAAGTGCATACGCAGTCGAGTGTCCGTACCGTACGCACATTTACACCTAATTTATTTTTTTTAAATCCCAATATGTGCATTGAAAATTGCATACACAAATTTCAATGCCTTTTTTGTCCATATTCAACGTTTATACATCAGGACCCAGGTCTCACATGATGGAGAGGGAGAGATGATGGACACTTATTGGATGTGGTTCCAGCTGAGGGCCATTTCCACTCCCTTAGAAAACAGGGGAGTAGGGAAGGAGGTGGATGATGACCGTTCTGGAACACGCAATGGAGAAGATGACCATATTCTGGAGCGAAAGCAAGAGAAATTGGGTCACTGAATTATAAGGGGGTCCACAATAAAGAAAAGGAAAAATCTTTGAAAAATATATAGTTTAAAAAAAAACATTTGTCAAGTTCTTAGAAATTTTTCAAATTGTATTTATGTAATAAAAAAATAAAAAAAGATAGATAGTGACCTCTGCAATTTTAGATCTTTTAACAGTAATAACAAAATAAATAATACATAAGATTACAAAAAGTTAATGAAAATAGAGAAATACGATTTTTTATAAATAAATTAGGACGACAAAAAGGAATCATGTCATTGACCCAATTGTTAGTTATCCAAAAACAGAGGTTCCTTTTTAGACAAACACAAACAACCTTAAGCTGAGGGGTTCAGGATGACGCACAATAGTCTCAGCCACGACGGACAGTTGGCTGAACGTCTGATGCATATGGCACACTTGACTCGAAACACTTCAAGATTTTCAAAGTCATCATCTGATGTGTCAAGTTCTTTAATGCTCTGCCTGGAAACAAAGTTGACGTGAAGCCAAACCCACTCATGGAAGTAGAACGCCGGCATATTTACAACTGTGAAAATGAGCGATTATCAGGATCAACTAAACAAGGATTTTGAAGTATGTGAAGTATGTAAAATTTGCAGCATAGACTTTACAATTCGTCCAAGAGATTTACACACCAGTCTGTTATTGTTACGCCCCTTAACATGACGCAGAACAAAAACTGTTATTGGTTGTTTTACATGTCAGTCAGACTGCCTCTGCACGTTCCTTACCCAATGAAAGCTGACCTTCTGCCATTAATCTGAAGGTCTGGATATGTGAAACTAGAAGCACAAGGAAGCAAGATTAGTGAAGTGAATTCATAGGTTAGTCAGAAATCCTAAAGTTCATCTCTCATAATAATTCTCTGGAAGAAACTACATGTAGAGTGAATCAATGGAAGAAAATAAGGAGGATTAAGTGGAAAAAGCGGGGATTCTTTTTTGTTTTGCGTCAGCTCTGAGCTCTCTCAGTTGAAGGATGGGTCCTGGGGGCAAGGCCTGTAGGCCTCATTCCCCCCACAGCATGCAGAGAATTCCTAATAGTATCGCACATTAAGAGAGCGGAACAGACTACTCAGCGAATCAGATAATTGAGTTGAACAGCAGCTGGGCAGGAAAAGAGCGAGAGGGAAGAGGTAGCATGTCCGCTGAACGTTACAGGGGGGAATACATTTCCAGCCAGCATCCCAGTTGACAGCTCTTTTCTCAGTCTCCACCCTACTTGGAGAACATTCGAGCAATTGAAGCATCATGCTAGCACATGTGGCCTACTGGTGATTGCCCTGGATCGTGAAGAGAGCACAGTCGGATTGTTGAGACGGCTTATTGTTCTGGGACAGCAAAGGGAACATGAGGGCCTGCCAGGAAAACAGGGGGATGTTTAATTGTGAATGAGTGCGTATGTCTGAGAATGTTAGTAGCATTACGACTGCACCGAGAAACAAAGTGCAAGCATGTGGAGCCCATGAGAGAGACTGATCGATACCAGGTGCTTGTTCCATTTAGGCTGCCCAAAAAGGACATGAGCTCAAGTTAAAGCACTTCTGTGTCTGCTAAAGTGGGTCAAGGTACCACTCTTGTTGCTGTGCTGCATCCGTGCCTACTCTGTGGGTCAAAGGAGGCAGTGTGGAGCTTGCAGGCAACCTGTTTCTTGTCTCCCAAGGTGCTGGCAAATGAAAGAAGGGTGTTGGTCTCCAAGTGGATTCGATCAATCAGCAGTTAGAGGGCAGTGGCGCAAGACACACAGAGGGGAGAAGGGAACAGGATTGAGTGAAGATGGGCATGTGTACACATACACACACACACAAAAAAAAACAGCTGGCAGTCGGCTGGCAGCTGAAGTAAGATACGGAGAATACTGATGTCAACAATGGGAACAATGCTAGTAGCCTACATATAAGAGTTAATTTACACATAGAAATCCAAAAGGAACAAAGAGCCATTTAACATTTTTTAGTTCAAGATACTTGACCAAAATAAGGAATAAACAATTATATTCCCACTTTGGTGACATATCAAGCCCCACTACACCTTATTAGACCAAATTCGATGTCATATTACCAAAAGGACACACAGTAATCGTGTCATCTCCATAAAAACTTTATGATTGGTCCAAAGTAGGCTTCTTACATAAGCGCATTTGGACCTCGTACGTGTTCATCATACCAATAATCTGTATTCTCTGTTCACACACAGCATCATACCAGTAATTTACTGGTAATGTTACAACTTCTCATTCTGGTAAATTGCCAGAACCGATTTACCGATATTTTTGAAAAGTTTCTATTCTCACACAATACCGTAACAGTAATTTACCAGTAAAGACTGCATGTGTGAAAGGGGCTAATAATATAATAATAACCACAACAACAACTATAATAATGTAGATATAAAACAATTAGTAATAATAACAATTTATCAAATAATCTTAAAAAAAAATGAAACAACTATTCATAACTAATCATTATGATCATCTTAACATTGTAATTAGTGGTGCACGATTTATCGGCCGCCGATATATTATAGGCCGATATGGTCAATTTTTTACACATCGGTATCGTTCCGAATGTCAAAATAGGGCTGATGTGAACAGGCCGATAATCACTCCTGTGTATTTGACTCGTGTGTAGGCTTAGATGTGAGTGTGTGTGAGTTCTCGGTCTCAGTGAACTTTTTTTCTGGAGCACGTCTCTAAACTTAAAACTCAGTGAATACTGTTTACCCAGGTATTAGCAATATACCTTTATAATCATTTAAGTGTGTACTTTTAAGTGATCTAATTCAAAACTAAAACAAATATTTTCTGTTTATGTAATGTATGTAAAAAGAGAGAGATGTCAGTCGTTCTCATTTCAGCTCATTCATATCTGTTGATGTGACCACGCCCACAGAGAGCGCGCGCTATTCAAACGCAAATGGTCTGAGGCAATACATGCAAACATGTGAACGCCCACACCAGCTCGATAAAACACACCAAGTTTAATCAGATTAATGTACTATGTTGTCTTGCGAGGCTGTGAGGAATAATCCTGGGAAATTTGAAATCCAGAAGTGCTGGTTTAGTTTTACTTCGAGAAGCAATGGATCCAGCTGAGGATTGTGAACAGTAAGTAGGCCTAGAACTTAGTTACTGTACTTACAGTTCAGAAGACTGCAAAAGCCAGTGTCTGTTCAGTCCAGTTTGTTCTGGCTCCATTTTCATATTTTACCTGTTTTAATACTTTTGGCTTTGGCCATTTAAGGCCTACTACTGTACTTTAAAGTTTTGAACTGTTGTACAATGTTCACAGAATTCAGTCACTTGGTCTCAAGTGAGTAAATGTTTATTGAGAATACTCAGGGTTGGCTTATTCATAGTGTGAATTCAGGACACACTTGTATCCTTTATAAAAAAAAAATATTTTTATAGAAATAATAATTTTTTTCTATTTTTTCTATTTTTTTTTAATATTTATTCATTTTTTGCACACAGGTAAAGGTGTCCAATATCAGTCATTTCTGAAAATGTCAAAAGTAAAAAAAAAAATGTATCATAAAAATGTGTTTTCTATACAGAGATATCGACATCGGTAAATATCGGTATCGGCCACCATTTTCACATCGGTGCATCACTAATTGTAATGGACAGCAAATATTCAAAATGAACAAACAGCTCAAATATTGCTATGCTTATATTCATAAATACAGTATTGCAAGCACATACATGTTTACTCTAATCCATTCTCTTTCCACTCTGCATTTTAAAATACAGGCACTGGTTTAACACACATTTCTATAGGTAGACTCTCTTCAATAATGACGTTTGTTTAAGATTAATGCTACACACAGATAAAGGACAACAAAAGCATGGTTGATTATCTCACTTTTCCATATGGCTCAGTGTGAATGTTTATGCCAGACGCCAAGCTGCCGGCGTGAGCGATCCCACCAGTTCCTGCACTCCGAAACTCAATTAAGCGCAGGACCAATGACCTGGCCATGTGCGAACACTGCTTTGTCAGAAAAATCTCTTTCAAGTGTGGAATTGTGATGATTTCGCTGGGCAGGACGATTCTGGAGTGTGTTGGGTATAGTCAGAGGTCCTGGCCAATATGCAGCTGTCAGCTGTTTGAAATCTTACCTTCATTTCCTTTGACAAAGCCGCACAGGCCATATACTGAGCACAGACAGTGTTACATCCAGAGAGAATCTATTCGAAAATTGGAATAGACACAAACTTCACCTTGACCACTGCTGATCCAATCACAAAACAGAATGATAAAATAGGAGAGAAAGTGTAGCGTTGAGAGAGAGAGAGCGAAAACAAGAGTAATCCAGTACAGTTTAGGCACCACGGTGAATTTGCTCAAAAGTCTGTTTCATTAGTATTCATAAACATGATCCAGGAGCCCTCCGCAACAGTTGTAGGTTTGCATTTACATTTAAGAACACTCGCACAAATGACGAACACAAGTCTAAAGCTCTTGGCATTGCCACTGTCTAGAGAAAAATATCTTCGGTGCATAATAAACCATATTGACATGAGTGCAAAAGAGAATGAGTGTAAAAGATCTCCTTGTGGTTGTTTAGACACTTATCTACTGAAATTGCTGTTGTTTAAACTAGGAATGGGCATTTTTTGTAAATTTTTCCTTTGGAGTACTAGATAGTTCAAAACATTTCATTTATTTATTTAGGAGGGGCACGTCATGAAGAACTTGTAAATTTGTTAGATCTGGTCGGTTTGTTTAGGATGTTCTGTCTGGATGAAGCTGTATTTAACGACTTTTGATTCCTTTTTCCTTTGCTCCATCCATTCATCAAAAATCCCTCTCTACGACTGCATTGACTGGTTATTTTCCCCAAATGGATTTTTAAATGGCATTTTTTTACCATCATATTTCTTGTGGTATTGTAATGTCATGGAAAATGTATTAAACTTAATTATTTTTGTGGAAACAATAATGCAATTTTTCAGGAATCTTTGATGTATAGAAAGTTCAAACAGCATTTGTTTTGAAAAGAAAACTTTTGTAACATTACAAATGTATCTACTTTAGATTTACAATTTAATACATTCTCGCTGAATAAAACTATTTCTTTCTTTAAAAAAAATCTATTAAAAAAATCTTACTGAACCCAAACTTTTATAAAACCTAACCTTCTCAATACTTTCACTATTTCTTACTTCCACCTGAATCACTTGTATTTCTCATTTGTAAGTCGCTTTGGATAAAAGCGTATGCTAAAAAAAAAAAAAAAAAAAAAAAAAATGCTAATCATATTTTTTCATTATTGTATTTTTTTAACTTGCAAAAAGAGACAATAAGCACAAGAGTGTGACAAAGCACGTAATCAAGACAAAAATAAAGTCAGTGTTTCACGTCAACCAAGTCGAGTTGAGCTCCAGCTAGGTAAAATTATGTTTCAGAAAGAAAATCTCCAGACCACACCAAGTCATTCACTTCTATTTCAGTCATTTCACATCGAGTCAACGTCAAGCCACTACTTGGTTACTGGCACAGACTAGGGCTGCATTTCCTAAAGGCATTGTAGGCCTGTAAGTAGATCAGAGACCTTTGGTAGCAATCGTTTCTATGGTCTACTTAGGCTTAAGATGCTTTTTGGAAACACAGCCTAAGATCTTGATGCATGAGTGTAAACAGCAATTCTGATTTGATTTCACTTTCAAATGTGGTTCTAAGTATGATATCTGTTTATTTTACCTGTATTTCAACATTCATATTCAACTATCTTCTTAGGTTAGATAAGATAGATTAGTAAACATATGAAAATAAATTAATCATGAGCCACATTTCCACTGTCGGGCAAAAAGTGGGCATGCTAGTGGGTGCCAGGGCCAGTCGTGTTTCCACTGTCACTCCCGGGGCCTGATCGGGCCTCGTCGGGGCTTCCTTGGGGCCAACTGCCAGGGTTTTTTGGCCCGCCGAATACCTTGGTCCAAACAAAGGAGGAGTCTGGAGACAAATCCAAAAGACTATGCGTGCTTACCATTACCATAGTAAACATAGTAAATACGACCGCTTGAAGAAATCAGACAAATCATATAGGTTATCACAATCGTGTATTTATTTTATCTGTCAGTACGTCTCATCTCTTTATACCGAACTGTCTGGTAAACATATTTAGCTCTGCATGTGTCATAAAATAAAGCAACTCCAGTTTTTCGGGAGATTCCTCTGTTTCTCTGACTGAAAATATAACTGCATTGCAGTGCTAAAGCTCCTCAGGTCTATGGTGGAAACGCACCTGTGCCACCGATGGCATGCAAGTGTTGACATCCATTCATTTTATGTGATGTAGTTTCTTATGAAATGTTGATATACAGTATATGTCCCATTAATATGTGTCAGATTGCCTATTACAGTCCTTCATTGCAGAGCCTGTTTTATCTAATTATAAAGCCATTTAGCAAGCCAAAAACCCAAAACAGGGACACACCAACATTCCAACATGCAGACCAGTTTCAACAATGAGACGCTTCAATGTCTGGCAGAGTATTATTGTGTAAACAGTCAGTGATGTTTTTAAAGCTAATGTGTGTAATATTTTTTCTGTAAAATACTTTTGTGTTTTAGTGTAATGAGTAGTAACATATTTTTAGGCTGAATTCCCCAGAAAAGTGTCCACACTCTGACTCAACATTGGCTGAACCAATGGTGTTACTTTGGGGGCGGAACTATCTGGCTGTTCCTCCAATGCAAGGAAGGGAAACCTAATTTAAAACGGTTCATGCATCATTGCAGTGTAAATGCAGCCAAAACATACATATCTGTACGTATGCGTAATGCTATTTAATGCATTTAGCAGAGTTTCATTCTCTTTTGGAGATGGAATATCAGATTTTAGATAATCATTTTAAACATTATAAAAGAGGATAGAGCACACACACACACACACACACACACACACACACACACACACAAATACTCCAGTTGCTCTATCTAGCAGAATCACGCTTTTCATTAATGAAAGGAAACAACATGTCTGTGCTCATGTTAGCCCATCTCTACGCATCAAGAGAGATGCCTTTTTCACCTATTAATAATTCACTTCTGCCGATGGCTCTCAATTATTTATGAAAGTTTATAATTCATCTTCCACCTCCACTTCCATAAGGTGAAAAACAAAAAAAAGGGGTTGATGTAAAGATCAATAATGCCTGTGAGCATCACACCATTATAGGGCCTGTACTCGGCTGTATATGACATGAATGCGAATTACAACATAATAAAAATCTGAAAAATTTTTGTAGTGACTATTTGAGGCATTTTAAATGATCAAATACAGCTCACAGCGAAACAACAGACTGGCAGAATTTCAATTTGTTAAGGAATCCAAGGTTTCATTTTTCATGCATTCCCACAGGCAGGAATGTGAACCGTGTGAGATACAGTCAAGCTCTAGATCTTAGGCAGATCAGAAACACTGGTACCTGCCATCAGTGTGACTCATGTGCCTTTGTCACTGAAACCAGATGGGAAATACTTTATACATGGTGACAAATCTCAATTCCAACGATAAAGATTTGATACAGGGCTCTACAGACTCTAAAGGCCTACTCCGGTGTTAACAAATTGTAGACAGAATTAGGCTTTTTTTGGGCTTTTGCCACTTTTTAATAATAGAACAATAGAGAGGGGCCAAGAAATCCTACCTGCAAACTAAGGATGATCAGGCGCTACAACGATTACAATGTTAGGAGGACCAACTCAATTCAGATGTTGATGTTGTTTTAGACCACATTGACTTTCATTGTATGGACAAAACAGTTGAAACATTCTTCAAAATATCTAATTTTTTGTTCCACAGAAGAAAGGAAGTCATGTTTGAAACGACATGAGGTTGAGTAAGTAATGACAGACTAAAAACTACAAACTGCACCATAAAAGTTGTCAATTGAGTGCTGCAGTGAGGTATTTTTGTAAGTCAACCTGGAACTTTGACAACATTGTTCCCATGTCAAAAACCCAATAGGGTTTTATCCATTGGCATTTGGATTATTGCATAAAATAAGCTCTGTGACATTTTCCTGGAAAGTTTGAGTTAGAATAGTTTGCAAGAGAACAATGTTCGGTGTGATGATGTTTAACGTCCAAGGTAAAGATGTGTTTCCAGGTTTTGGCTTTCAAAAAGTAAATGCTATGACTGTTTGTCACTATGGCAACAATGTGACCATTTAAGGACTTTGTAAATTCTGTTCTGTCCTTTGACAGACATACAACTGGTGCAAGCACACTACAAGAAACAGCAAGGCCACACAACAACGTTCCAACTGGTAAAGCAATAAACCCTGACCGGCTCCGTTCCTACCTCTGTTTGACAGTGTGGTCCTCCCAGAATCTCATCAAAAGTGGCTCTGCTCGCCTGAGCTAGGGATCTGCAGGTGAGTCTTCTGAGACGCTGCAGGCATTCCTGCGAAACGAATCAGAGCACAACGATTAACAAAGCAATAACAGGAGCAAGCAGGGGAGAATATAAGGGACACACTGGTGGGCTTCAGACAGTATACCACCCAGGTTTTCTGTGGAAAAACAGTTCCAGAGAGAACTGGGGAAGAGATTTTAAGTTTTTCCACTTTTGGATAGTTAAAAAAAAAGAAAAAAAAAAAAGACTAATATAGTCAGAATTATTGCACTCCCCTTCTATTGCATGCCATTCATTTAATATACAAGCATGACAGTCAGAATTTGTTTTATAATACTGGGTTGAATAAAACGGGAAGAAAAAAAAACGAATTTAAAGGTTTACATGAGATTTTTTCTTCTAGACCTATTCAACTGTCTACCGCAGTCAAATAAAAAAGTAACACAAAACTACAATCAAATCTATGCATATATCGGATCTAAATTTGATTCAAAATTAAGAATCGATTTGAATCGAATCCTTAGGTACCAAAAGATTACACCACTAATGCACATGCAGACGCTCCAAGTCTGTGAATGTTCTTCAAGCAAAATGGAAATACTCGTGTGGCTTTCTAACATTTACAGCTAAGAATACAGCCATAAAATGCACTGAACAAAATAGGTCTCAAACGCATAAACATCGACATCTGATGTGTTAGCAACAAAGTATATATCGATATAAATGCAATTGTCCCATCCTAGGTGGGAAACTCAGTTTCAAATTATGCTCTGCATATTCAGTGGTTAAAACAAGGCTGCATTTGTTCGGTAACATGCATGCCAAACCAAAAGATCCATGCTGAAAACTTTTGGGTAACAATACGTTGTGCACCGTTACACATATAAAATATTAAAAGAGTGGGACAGAAAGAATGTTAATCTGGAGTTAAAAGGTTAGTTTACCCAAGAATGAAAAGTGTCATCATTTACTCATCCACACATCAGTCCAAACATCTGTGGAAGTTTTATGGAACTGTGGAAGAAGATACTTTGAGAAGAAAATGGTTGAGCATTTTTTTTTTTTTCAAAAACGTTTTGGTTATTAACATTATTAAAAATAACTCCTTTAATGTTCCACAGAATAAAGAAGGCCATACAGGTTTGGAACGACGTCAGGGTGATTAAATATTGACAATTTTCATATCCCTTTAAAAAAAAAAACATACTACTCTATAAGAAGATTAACTAACTAACTACAAGACAACAATGGTTGAGTCACTACTGTTCAATAGCTTTCAGAAGCCGCATCAAGAGATCATTTGGAGTATCTAAATCCAGTTATTGCCCTAAAAGCAAGTCAGCGTGCTGCAAGATATGTTATATGAATAATTCAAGCAGAATTTGCCTGTTTTGATGCTCCACAGCTCCGGCAACCACAGGTCAATTTATCCAGTTCCTACCGGTGCAGTCGGGGAACTCTCAGCCTGCAAAAACTCTTTAAATTGAGCTTTCATGCATGAGCCACAGTACGCATTGTTGCCCCTGACGGGCGAAAACGTGAACAAGGAACTCTCGCAAATGGAGTAAAATCCACATCAATATCAATGCTGAGATGTGCATTTTATTTCCAAAAAGATACATTATCGTAGAAAAGCCACATTACAGCAGTGGGAGGGGAAAAGTGCTGAATCTGAGCAGTTGGATTGAAGCCACTGAGGGATTGGCAATGACACTGTGGCAGCTCTGGATCAGTGGCAACTGGTTCCTCCCAAAAAAATAATAATAATAATATCTTGCAGTCTGTCATACTGGCAAAGAGGCAAGTGCACCAACATGCTTTACAGTTATGCTCCAAAAGTGTTAATGTAACGGCGACCTGTCCAAGCAGGACGCAAGATATGCCGACGCACGAGTGCTAAAGCGTAGGGTATCGTTCTCTGCTCTAATGACTACTCTCTAATCAAGAGCCTCACATGGAGAGCGTCTTGAGTGGCAGATTACAATGAGAGGTGCATGAAACCTGCACCGGGTGCAGTCATCAGTCCTGAGGAGTGACAGGCAGAAAGAAAGGTTATTGCAGCTGTTTGGGGCCAAGACCCCTTATATATCCGGCTGGCAAGAGAAAGAGCACCAAAAAGAGCTTTAAAAGAGCACCAAAACAGTGTAGGTGAGCACAAGGAATGGAGCCAAAAATAACAACTTCACACTTCACTGGTGCCTGTCTGAACAGCTGAACAGTTCCTCGCCGGCTCACACAACTGCTGCAGGCTCGCTTTCTGGACAAATGCAAATCTGTGGGTTATTACGGGAGCTCACGACTTCCTGAATGTTCACAGACCGAACAATGAGCTTTATGAAGTATTATTGAAAGGCATTATCAATAACAAAACAACATTCAAAATCCTAGTTCAGAATCAGAAAAGTTTACATGAAGCTATACAATCTGAAGAAAGCTTTCTGACATTTTGACCTCAGCAAAAGTAGTAACGATTATAATATCATGGTGGAGGGGAAAAAAGCAATAATTACATTTTTTAGCTAGTTTGTCATAACTATCATTATTAGGGAAAAGAAATAAGAAATAGTTTTGTTCAAATGATATACATTTTTTTTATTTCTTTTATTTAAGTCAGTCATGTAGTGTGACCATTGTGCAGATGCATAGGGAGGAAAAACAGGGCATTTAGAGACCCTTGACCCCAGACAGTCTCTTAATATCAAATACTATCAGGTTTCAAAATCGCCCTGTGGTGTGCCGCCTCAAACATATTTATATTAATTAATAACAGTCACATGTATTCAGGGTGTAAAGAAAATGACGAATAACATTTTCCAAGTACCTTGAATACATGTGACTGTATACACCTTAATAAAATATAAGAATAAATAGAAAATTGTATAAAAAAGTTTGACATGAATGCAGAGATTTGAAAGCTCAAGAGTCTGAACTTTACAATGCATGTAGCTAATTTGATTAACTCCTATGTAGTAGGCTAGTTATTTGCTGATAAAAAAATAAAAAGTTTAGAATTTATGAAATACTTTTTTTGAACTATGCACTGTAATATGTCAAAAACATCATAAAGTTCAGATAGTCATGGTTCATATTTGAAAGGTCTCACAGAGAAGAATACTTTGTTTTGGGCTTCGACTAAACTTGAGTGAGTTTTTGTAAATGAAGCCCTGCAAGACCCTTGTGTAAATATTATACGGATGCAGCATTTGTCACGTTTTCGCTCCGATTGTTATTTAAAGCAGAGTCTCACGATTAAAATTAGTCAAACCTAATGCGTTGATCACGAGATATGCCCAAATGTAGCCTAATTCATTTTTTTATTTTTTTTTAATGTAAAACATTTTCTATCAAACCATACCTAACTTTTAACTCTAAAAATACCCCTCTAAAAATGCCTTCAGGGCTTAAGGAGTTAATCCTTATCTTTTTAACATCGCTATTGTTTGTAATTCCTCTCAATTTACTACCCGGACATTTCCCCATTTTCTAAATATGATTTGTTGTCATATAGTTTAGACAGAACTGAGATTAGGACAGGGAGAGGAGTACAAAACTTTCTTAAAATGGCTGCACATGTAAATGTATCAAATTCATGCCTTCGGCCTGTCATCGCTTTTCCTGTGCCTCTTGCCAAAACAGAAGTTGCTTTGCTCTTTATCACAGTTCATATCCCTGTAGCCAGAATATCACTACAGAACCACATACCACAATATAGCCATTTCCCCTAAATGCCAGGCCAAGATGTTACAGAAAAAGCATTCACTAAATGGCTGCTCAAAATTTTGGGGGTGGTTTTGTTATCTAAAGCCCTTTCTTTACAATGACAACAGTGAAGTATTACCTTCAGCAAAAGGCATTTATGCTTTTCTGCTTCAGACAGAAAATCATTTAAAAACTGACAAAATGTCACAAACATTGTGCCTGGGCTATGACTTCGATATTCCATCAACAACGCGGCTAGATTTCCATTACGCTTCATTATTCTGTGACCAAGGGACATTTGACAAGAACTCGAGGCAAAAAAATTCTTTACCATTGAATACTTTGCATTCAAAAGGTTTGTGTCAAAGTTTAAGGTGGGTTTGAGTGTTTTTTAAAGAGTCTGAGGTATGCAGGCAGCCATACTGAATTTAAAGTTAGAGTAGGCAATTTTTTCATAAACACTTTGCTATTCTGGTTGAAACTCTTCACATCCTGATAACAATCAATAAAAGAAGTGGTCTCAGGACAAAAATAATGTTCGTCCAATCATTGCGTTCATTTAACAGTTTAGGCTGCGTTCACGCCATGTCGTAACCGTAACTTAGAGGCTGAAACCCATGATGTTCACGTCCTCAGACTCAGATTTATGAATAACAATATCAATGCTGAAATGAATCTGCAGCAATCAGGTGGTGCACGTAAAAGCCCTTTACGTTGTTAACGTTCATCATTATTGTAATGTTATGCGTTTTGAGACATTAGGAAGTTTAACCGCGTCTCTTATGACGCTTTGATTAATCTGCTGACTCGCTGCGACCTGCGGGTTCATGTGTTTTGGAGAAGGCGTGGCTTTGGAGATGCTCTGAAGGGAGGGTGGGATTTAATGCTTTCAAAGCTAGCTTGCTATTGCTAGCCGCACCAAAACTGCCTACCCTACCTTTAACATGCAGTGAGGTTACCCAAACCAATCAAAAGTGTCATTTATAATAAAGAAATTTTAAAATTTATAAGCAAAAACCTTGTTTACCTCTACTGTGTTAGGTGAAAAACTGACACAATAGGCTAAGTGGAATAAAAACTAAAACAAGACTAAAACAAAGGCTGCATCCGAAATTGCATTCTTCCCCTACTATATAGTAGGTGAAAAACAGTATGTGACAGGAGTAGCATGTCCAAATTCTCGTTACTAAAATGAGTAGGCAAAAAGTACATGATTACCTGTTCTTCTGGCGAGATTTTGAAGTGTTCATATGATGGACACTGTACTGTCCCATGATGCCATGGGAGAGGATTCGTGAATGGGAGTAAAGCGACATAACTGATGCTGGTAGGTCACATGATAATGACCATATGGCAAATGTAATATGCAGCATTCATACTACACACATTTATACTATATAGAATATATTTTTTAGCAGTTACAAAGTAAGTACTTTTTCAAAATAAGCACCTATTTAAGAGAGTAGGCTATGCGATTTCGTACATAGCCAAAAACAAACTAAAAGCACAACAATAAAAAATAAAAACCAAAACAAATAGAAAAAGTACAACATGCCCCTTTTAAAGATCCCATAAAATTAACAAGATGAGTATTTAAATATTTTTTTTTACCCATTTTCCAGAAAGATAAAACCTATACCTTTTAAAACGTGTGTGATACAAGTTTATTTTCTCAACTTTACGAAGTAGTACACTAGCATATAGACATATCGGAGCAAACAGACATGGACTAAAGTCCCCAAAACATCGATTCCATGAGGTATCTCTCACTCGGCAGCATGTGGTAATAACCTTTCCAAGCAGTGTGAACAGAAGGAATGAATACATTTTGTAAACATTATGTCATGGGTCACTGCACAGAGCTGATCCAATCATTCCCCAGTGCAAGATACCCATCTTAGATATCAGTGAAGTAATGGTTTTTCACCCCCTAAATCCAGGAAGGAATGCAGCTCACAGCTGTCTGGCTGGATCAGCAGCTGAAGCGTGAGGAGCTGGAGCCCTTACAGCTCTGGATCCATGCGTCGCTGGTTTGGCCTTCTCCACAGCGGACCCTGGCACGACTCCAGGTCCTTTCCCAAACCCAGGTGGTGGCTTATGAGCGCACCGAGACAGCACCCATCCTGAGCCTTATGCAAAGAAACCCACCCTAAGAAAACCTCTGCATTATGATATATATTATGTTCCATCTATTCTCATTTCCTTCAAGACCATAACAAGTCATTCAAAGCCAAACCTTATCTACGTTAGCCAGCTGGATAACGCAATTCACAACAATAAAATAAAACACATGTGCATGATCAGTGAATGTAGTGAAAGTGCATCCTGAAAGTGACAGACTGTCGGCTAAACCGTAACTTTCTCGCACCGGATCCAGGCCATTGGGACATCCTTACCCTTCACTCAAATGTTAAATTTCAGTCATGATTCTCCAGCAGGTATAATGTTTGAGCGGTTCCATAATATGCAGGGATTATAGCTGACACTTAAAGGGATAATTCAACCAAAAATGAACATTTTTGTCATCAATTGCGCACACCCTCAAGTTGTTCCAAACCTGTATGAGTTTCTCTCTTCTGTTGAGCACAAAAGAAGATATTTTGAAGAATGTTGGTACCCAGACAGATGACGGTAGCCATTGACTTTCTGTTTGGTTACCAACAATCTGGCAACATCACAATCATTATTCCCTTCATTTGAGTGTGTAGGCTATTCAAATATGCCATGTGAAGATGTCAAGTGTCTTTTATGGATTGTAGAAACGTTTTTACAATACCTTATATATTATTCAAAAATGTTTTCTATTTCTCACACAAAGCCATCATACAGATTTAGAAAACTTGAAAGTCATATAAGACTACTCTTAAGGGGCTTGACATTACCTAATTTTTCCTTTTATGCACCATAAATGAAAGCAAGTGGATTTCGAATTTCAATCCATTTAACACATCTGGAACGTCTTTCTGATTAGATTATTGTACAAAACCAGAGCCGTTCTTTGTAATGATATCAATGTGATTGAATTACCACATGCAGATGAATTTTAATTAGAGATCAAAGGCAGATAAACAAGCCAAGAACAAACAGATTTAAATTTCCCCAACTTTGATATATACAGTATAGGACATACACAAAAAAATATTAATTGATTCTGTTCACTTTATTTTTATAATTCATTTTGATTTAACACCTTTCTATCGGGTTTTTCAATTCAAACACGATAGCATCATGATTCAATTTCCCATTATGCATTACATGGGGGTGGATAGGAAGATGTTAAAATTAAGTGTTATTTTATGCATCAAAAATGATGGGGAGACTTATTAATGTTCTATTATGTTGGTATTTATAATATCATTGTGAAGAAGTGTTGAATGTGTACTTGGGTTGAGGACCTGCTAACAAGTCAAGTTGCTTTAAAAAAAAAAAAAAGCAACTACTATGGGAACGTCATGGTCATGGATGAGTTCCATCTTCTGGTTGCCAACATATAACATTTAAAGAAAAGTTATATTTAGCTCTTTGGCTTGATTCAATAATCTACCGTGGTACCATTAGAATATTAGAATAAATTCAAATGAACTGAGTAAAAGACAATAAAAGACGAAGGAATCTCTACTGGGTCCCACACACTCTGCTCAATAATTATCACCCAATAACAGTTTCTCAGTAGGAGGGTTGTGTGTAGGTAGGAGCACATCACTGGAGAGGAATTCAACTGAAGAACCACCTCCAGAATGCCATGAATAAAACCTCCCCAGACTAATACATGGTACGCGAGTGCTTGCTTTTTTATTTCTTTCACAGATCGCCCCTCAATTTGGACTTTCTTTTATAAACCACAAAGGCTTTTGAGAATCACAAATCTTTTTGCCAAAAGTACTTTGGCTAAAGCTCTCAAGAATCACCCATCATTGCTGGCATTCACAAACAGCAGGCACCTGACTAGTGGGTGGTGAAAAATAAAGCTATAACAGTAAATGCTTGGCTCCATTACATTCCCTCATGCATCCTAAATGGAGTGATGATAATAGCCCAACATATTTTAATCAATTGCACACCAGACAGTAATGCATAGCTGCCCAGCGATGGCATGAACTTCAAAGCACAGCTTCTCAAAGCATATTTGAAGAGCACGAGTTCCAGCAGGATTTCTGAAACATGCATACATACATACATAAATAAATATGCAGCACACTTTGCACACGAGTATAGTCTAGGGATGCATGATAAATCAAGATCATATCTATTATCAGCTAATTTTTCAGAGCTTTTTTTTATATTATCTGTATTAGTTGATATTAAATATTTAATTGTCAATGTTCATTTCCTCTATTTTTAAATTTAGATTACATTTGTAAATAAATTACCTGGGTAATTTAACTGCCTTTCGAATTCACATCTCGAAGTTTACAAGAAAAGATCGATTCAAAAGTGGTTTTGAAAACAATTTTTGACCACTGCCAAACTCTGTACGGTAACTGTTTGCAGTAAAAATAGGCAGGGATGCATGATATATATCGGCCGATATATGTTCATTTTTAATGTTATCGGGCCAGTAAGAAAATTCTTTGACTTTTGTTTTTATAATCAGGCTCTCAAAAATTATATACAAATTTGGATTTAGATTTATCGGCCAATATATCGGCTTTCAAATATAAAGAATTATGGGTTATTGGCTTTTAAATATAAACAATTATCGGTTTCAGACAAAATTTTCATATCGGTGCATCCTTAAAAATAGGCTTTTATTTCTGAAAAATGCTAGAAACTGTTATATTATAATAATATTATGTCACTGCTCTACTAGAGTGAATGGGGGCTTTTAAGAAGAAAAAAAAAAGAGAGCAACCTCAAATACATTTTTAAATGGTCCGTTATGTCAGCAACAGGTACGCAATAAATGATTGGTTATTACTCTATTGTATACATTTTAGAACTTGCACGACTATGCATTTTACTAGTCAAGCAAGTAGCCAGATTTGATGTTTCCTTAGACAAATAAGAGTTGGTATTACTTATTTCTGCAAAACTCCCACATATTTAAGTTGACATCCATAATTTGTAGAGATAAAATGCAGGACAGAAAACCATTTAAACCATAGGAATATTCCTATAATTAAATAGGATATTTAAATGTTAAATATGTGACTGACCATGTGAGAAGCACATTTCCAGGCTCGCTCCTCCAACGTGAATAAATCGTCATCTGAAAGCAGGAGTTTTATCACTGAGGAGCCATGCAAATGTGTTTTTACAGACATCCCCATGAGAAACAATTACCGCCCGAACAGGGTTATAGTCCACTAAACGAGAACGCCATGTTGCATTGAACAGCCTCCTTGACAAACTATCCTCCATTTCTATTAGCTAATGGCAGCGGCTCATGGAGGAATTATGGGAACTGGCCTGCTGATGACCGTAAGCAGGTCATCTCGATCTGATCTTCCAAAGGAGTCTGTATTATCCACTCCGGCGATCTGGTTTATCAGGTGATCGCCTCTGACCTATGGTAATTCAGCAAATAGCACAGAAGAAAAAAAAAAACATTTGTGCTTTTGGATATTTTATATTGATGTTACAGTCAAACACAAATTTAATCTTATCCAAATCTTTTTCATATCAAATCCTGTAGCCATTTATATTAAACTAATCTTTCAATGGGGAGCAAAATGACTGACCGCCTGTTTTCCCAGCACCATCTGTGCCCAGGACAGCGAGCGCTTGACAGAGTAAAAGATATCGTGAGAAATGCTGCTTGTCATCTTCACGGGCTAACAGAGCCGTCTTCAAAGAGACACACGGGTTTGTTCCCTTCCTCTCGGCCTACATTTATCCTAACAAATACAGACAAGCTGAGGAAAAGAAAAAATTACCCACACGAAGTTGATGCTACATATCGGATATGCCTCAGGGTGCCGTTCAGTAAAACAAACTGGAACAAAGACGAGCATGTAAAAAATTCCGATAGGGAAATGAAAGCAGCCCGTGTGTCAGCAATTCAGAATGTTGGTAAGGAAAACGTTAGTGGTAAAAACGCACTTAGCTGTTCCGTATAATTACATTTTTTTAAATGCAGATGCCTTGGTGGAAGTTGTGTTCTATAGGAAGCAGGATCATGTGAATTGAAACGTGTTTGGACTAGGGGACTTAATTAAGCGCTAATCAATTTTGAATATGCATAAACATGAGATCTCATGAGATGCCACTAGTGATAATTATATAGAGCTAATGAAGAGATCAGAGGAAGAGACACAATGATGATCCAACCTCAGAGATCCCTTGAAGCGATATGAAGTTGAGGATTTTGCTAAAGATCAAAAAATCAACTCCATACAATGACAGTTTAATATTTAATGTATATCAAGTTTGGAATAGTTAAGAATAAATAAATAAAAATATCCTAAAGACCTTTGATCATGTAGATCCCTTTGATAACCCTGAGAAGCACTGAGAACTGCTGGGTTTTCCCAGTAAGGCAGAATCACAGGAGTTCAGGGACTCGCTGGACAAACCTCTGCCATTCCCTTGTGTCAGCTCCGTGTTTCAAAGCCGCTCTCCGTGACAAAGCACCCTTATGTTGGCTCTCCACCAAAACAATGTGGATGGGGGAGAAAAACAAGGCAGTCATTTTGCCACTGCTCTTGACATCTGAACTCAATTCCTCTCCTCTGCAAAAGTAATCAAAACTGCCTCAGTGCCAGAAGGGTGTAACGGTCCTCCAAACTCAGCTGATACAAGCAAGCAAATGCTAAGGAAAACAACGCTGCCACAATACCCGAAATCAGAGTGCTGCTCTGTGAGCTTCTCGTGGGTCATAATGCATATAATCTGCGTCTTACAAATAAAATGTTTCTGCAGAGGCAAGAAGCTCTGTTTGCGGCTCAGGTACTCTAACATTTGATTTAAAATTACTAATGTGAGCTTTTGTCGCTGGCCTTTCCAGACTTGCTGAAGATAATTTAATTCTTCACAGTCTCAGAGATGTTGTAAACAATGATGCAACTTCATGGAGCAAATTTAACTAAAATATGTGGCGATGCAAGATGCTGTTGTTGCCAGGGCGTTGTTATGCATGAACTAAGCTGATCTGATTCATAAGCGTTGCTGTGGGCACTGCTAGATGGTTGCTATGTGGATGCTTACTAGCCTAAATAAATAAATCCCAAGACTCTAATGACTTGATCTCAAGATATGGCTTTGTTGTGTATGGAATTACGATTGTGTCAATAATAATGAATGTAACTTTATAAAACTGAATGTAACTTTTTCAGAAACTATCAAAAATATTCTATTACAAAAGAAGAAAAACACAATTAAAAAAACACAAAAATGAACTCAGTCGCACATATATGTCGCAATATGCTTAATTTTTTGTTAATGTTTTTCAAAGATTCGTTTTCGCAAATCGTGGATTCTGAATACATTGCCACAGATTTCGCTTGCGCTTTGCAGTTTTTCATTTGCTGCCACAGATTTCGCTTGCGCTTCGCAGTTTTTCGTTTGCTGCCACAGATTTCGCTTGCGCTTCGCAGTTTTTCGTTTGCTGCCACAGATTTCGCTTGCGCTTCGCAGTTTTTCGTTTGCTGCCACAGATTT
Source organism: Meda fulgida (assembly GCA_030578275.1). Classification (NCBI taxonomy): domain Eukaryota; kingdom Metazoa; phylum Chordata; class Actinopteri; order Cypriniformes; family Leuciscidae; genus Meda; species Meda fulgida. The sequence goes on along the minus strand of CM060636.1, from coordinate 18,849,279 downwards.
CGCTTACACTTCACGGTTTTTCGTTTGCTGCCACAGATTTCGCTTGCGCTTCGCAGTTTGTCGTTTGCTGTTTTGAGACAAACCTCTCGTGGGGGTGGGCTTAACAGTGATCTACTCTGATTGGATAGAGAGCTTTTGATGGACAGGTGCTCTCTGACCCGGATGTACAGACGTCACTCAGTGGTGGGCATATTGGAAAGCTCTCGCGGTGATCTTTACAGACTGATCGAAGACGATTATTAGACGATCGAAGGTCTCATATAATATTAAATTATATAATTATAGGTCAAATATTATTTACATATTGTTAGTAAGTAATACAACAAAGCATGACGTATTGCATAACTACAAGTGACCGCGAGAGCTTTCCAATATGCGCGCCACTGAGTGACGTCTGTACATCCGGCTCAGAGAGCACCTGTCCATCAAAAGCTCTCTATCCAATCAGAGTAGATCACTGTTAAGCCCACCTCAACGAGAGGTTTGTATCAAAACAGCAAACGAAAAACTGCGAAGCGCAAGCGAAATCTGTGGCAGCAAACAAAAAACTGCGAAGCGCAAGCGAAATCTGTGGCAGCAAACGAAAAACTGCTAAGCGCAAGCGAAATCTGTGGCAGCAAACGAAAAACTGCAAAGCGCAAGCGAAATCTGTGGCAGCAAACGAAAAACTGCGAAGCGCAAGTGAAATCTGTGGCAGCAAACGAAAAACTGCAAAGCGCAAGCGAAATCTGTGGCAATGTATTCAGAATCCACGATTTGCGAAAACGAATCTTTGAAAAACATTAACAAAAAATGAAGCATATTTGAAGAGCCTGTTAAATTCGTGCGACTGAGTTCATTTTTTTTTTTCATTTTAATTGTGTTTTTCTTCTTTTGTAATGGAATATTTTTGATAGTTTCTGAAAAAGTTACGTTCAGTTTTATAAAATTACATTCAGTTTTATAAAGTTACATTCATTATTATTGACACAATCCATAATTCCATATGTTGTGTTCCCTCCTTCAATGTAAATCTATAGGATTTATTATAAAGTCTACAAATAGAAGAAAAAAAATAAAAAACAAACAATGCAGAAGGAAAATCTTTTGATACACCTATAGGTACTAAAATGATTTACTTATTCAAAATATAATATGTTTATAAACAAAATTAAATTAAATTATACTGTAAATTATAATAATATATAATATTAAAATTTAACAAACAAATAAGTATAAACATCAGCAAGAACCACATAATGAACAATGAATTTTTAACAAATGTTCAAAAGTTTGGGGTCAAAAGATTAAAATGTTTTTCAAAGAAGTCTCTTGCTCACCAAGGCAGCATTTGTTTGATAAAAAAAAATACAGTAAACATTGTAATATTGTGAAATATTATTACAATAAAAACAAGAAAACTGTTTTCTATTTTAATATATTATAAAATGTAATTTATTCCTGTGATGGCAAAGCTGAATTTTCAGCATCATTACTCCAGTCTTCAGTGTCACATGATCCTTCAGAAATCATTATAATGCTGATTTGCTGCTTAAGAAACATTACTAATTATTTTAGATTCTGATTATTGATTATCGTCCGATTACCAAAATAATCGGACCGAATACAATGATTGGACAAGATATTTTTGGTCCTGAGACTGTCACAGATGATATATGTACATGATTTAATATTTAGACCACTTCTACAATTGATTGCTATCATGTGAAGAGTGTTTCAACCAGTATAACAAAAAGTGTTAATAAAACGGTAACACTTTACAATAAGGTTCATTAGTTAACATTAGTTAACTACATTAATTAGCATGAACTAATAATGAACTGCACTTACACAGCATTTGTTAATCTTTGTTAATGTTAATTTCAACATTTACTATGACATTATTAAAATCTTGCTAACATTAGTTAATGCACTGTGAACTAACATGAACAAACAATAAATGACCGTGTCCTTATTAACTAACGTTAACAAAGATGAACAAATACAATAACAAATGTATTGCTCATGGTTAGTTCAGGTTAGTTAATACATTACAATAAGGTTCATTAGTTAACATTAGTTAAAGTGTTACCAGTAAAACAAATGGCTTACTCTACCTTTAACAGTGTAAAGATCAGTCTCAGAACACATTGCTCTTTTTAACCGTGAATAACCCTTGTCTCCCGTCGCACAAGAGGCCTGATCCAAACAAAAAAACTACACTGATGCCTAAATACAGTCAAGCAAAGTAAACCGGGATAAAAGGCAACAACAGCCTGAAGGGAAAGAAAAACCATGCAGTGTCTCCGCTAAAGCATGACCTAATGACATTTCATTAATCTTCCATTTACAAAGACTGATGCATTCAATTTAATACCCTTTCATATACACACAAAACAAGATCAGACATGAAAGAGACAAAAAGTAGCCTCAAGTCTGTAAGTGACGAGTGGAAGCCCAACCCTGTGTCTTGATATTTGAAAACCAGAGTATTTACTCATCAGTGTTGACAAGACATCCAAGACTACAAGTGCCAAACACCAACTAAAAACTACAGAACTTTATTACATATTGAAAAACAGTACTGAACCATGAAAATGTACTATACTTTTTAAATATATAAAAATATAAATATATTAATCATACCTTGATCATTCATGTTAGTTCATAGTGCATTAACTAATGTTAAGAGACACAACTATAAAATGTGGGCTAAACATTTATTAGTAAAATGTTGAAAAACAACTGAACAATAATTTTTATTAACCTTATTGTTACAAATGGACTCTTGAATTAAAGTTGACTGTTTCGGATTTAAATGAAATAGTAACAGAGTAAAGGTGGCCATCTTTATATCTACACAAAGGCCATAGCATTGAAATCAGACACATAATGTATATGTATACTCTCTCACACTTTATTTGTTTTGTTTAAGAAGACTTGATTATCTAATAAAAATAACAAAATATGTTAGTGACGATAAAAAAAAGAACTGAAATCGGATGCGTTTCTGATTCGTTTATGTTTCTGTCAGCTGCATGATGACAAAGTTTGCTTCTAGCCATGTCACTTGCTTTAAATGTCACATCCCTGGATAACAAATGCATAACAGCGACCAGCTGGATATAAACTAATGCAAATAGATGGTAACAATCGTGACTTTAAACATTTGGGTCGGACTAGCGTATGTTCTGGACACTGTTTTAACTGCTTGAGGCACTACTCATGTTAGCGTTCTCAGCCTCGACGGCAAACATACTGCTGTTCTCCACTAATGCAGCATCTAGTCAACAAATATATTACTTCATAATGATATGAAAACACGGACGATAGTGTACTGTATACATACCGTTTCATTGTCTGCTTTAAATCCGTATGTGAAGTGTTCCGCTCTGTGCAGAGTGCAGTCTCATGTGTCAAAACAAACTCCACGAGGTGTCAGTGATAGTTTTTATTTCGCCTCTACAGCCCGCTCTTGTACTGTATAATGACAGCGCACTGGTTTTTTGCCAATAACCGATTCTGCAGAAACCGTTTATCGGTGCCGATTAATCGGTAAACAATCAATCGGTTGACCTCTAATATAGACTACCCTTGCAGCCTAAAGGCCTGTTCACACAAAGTACGATAAGCATCCATAACAAAAAGATGACCCATAACTATAAAGTTTTCATAATCATTATAATTCTAAGAGAATAGGAAAGTCATCACAACTACAACAATAACGACACAGAGGAACAATATCGTTAGAATCACTCTCCCAGTTGATGAAGGGTAAAAACATTGACAGCAATTTCAAACTGAATTTTTATTAAAATTTCACAACCCCTTACGGTTTACAAAAAATTGCAGTGCTCAAGTTCAACTTTTTAAAATAAATGTTAGTGTTTTATTTTTAATTAAGTCAAAAGTATTATTTAAATAAAAAATATACCAATTACAAAAAATAACACATATACATATAAATATATATATATATATATATATACATATATATATATATTAGGGGTGTAACGGTAGACGTATTCGTATCCAACCGTTCGGTACGAGGTTTTCGGTACTCATTTTCAAACCGAACGGTTCGTTGGACCATTTTTCCTGCCGACCAAAATTTCGTTATTTCAAATGTAGGCGCGCTGCGCGTGGCAAGCGCGCTCGAGATGCTGCCGCGACCACAACATTGCCCAAAATCAAATGGCAAATGTAATGTGTAAGCGGAACGAAACTGCGCTTTGGACCAATGCAGCGCGAGCCGATCTTGGTTAAGCAGCACTGTTACTACACAGCGAGATCCAGTAAAGAAAGCATTTGAATTTGCTATTGATGTAATAACATCGCTGCGAGATGTGGTGAGAAACATTCACATTTCTGCGTTATTAACGGATCAAACAGCGCTGACGGGGAAACCAGGAAGAAACATTGTGCCATGAATGAACTATTCAGTGTCCACAGATCAGCAACATCACCATGATTTACTGTAGTAACACACACTGTCACCATGGATTTACTGTAGTAACACTCACTGTCACCATGGATTTACTGTAGTAACACTCACTGTCACCATGGCAGTTTGGCAGGAATAGTAGGCTTTATAATAGTAGGCTTTTTTTTTAAGGAGTATTCAGATTACATAAAAGTTTTGGCTAAATTTGATGGTGCATCTCAATGTAATTTTATGCAAGGGATATAGATATTGCTATGCTGAATAGAAACACCAAGATGTGAATTTAAAAAAAAAATAATAATAAAAAAAATCAAATAAAAAAAATCACTTGACCTGAATACAGGTTTAAGTCAGCATGCATAATCATGCAAAATCTATAATGGAAACATGTTTACTAAAAAAAAAATTCTAAATGGAGTTCACAAAAATGATTGCATACTGATCGCTCAGAAACACAGCAGCTCATTCATGTCTGTAGCACAAATGGTGCGGAATAAGTTATGTGCTGACGTTAAATATTTAAAGTTAGGGGTTGTGAAAAAAAACAATCCCATGCATGAGAAATAACAACACTTATGCTTGTCGTGGCAAACGGCTAACGAGACATTGTTATACCTGGCTCTGGTGAATGAGGTTGATTGATTTATATGGTCGGATGTTAAACACAGCTGAGATTGTTTAGCTGGAATCAGTGGTGATTACAGATGCTGTGGCAATAGCGCTGCTGTCAGCAAAGCCCACCTGCAGAGGCACTGAACTGCACACTTCACATCTACTGGATTACAGGATCATGCACAGATTAAAGCATTCGCGGCTCTGTCGCATTCTGGCAATCAGACTTCGCTGAGAAACCATGAACGGGGTGAGCAGCTGTGCTGGAAACGTTGCAGCCTCCTTCGCTCAGTGCATTTGATACTATATTCCTCTCTGTGCATTGCTGTTTACAGGCTTGTAACAAAGACGGTTCGGCATCCAATCGTTTCCGCCGCTGCCAGAGGAGCAAAGCCTTCCTGGAGCCCCGCCAAAGACAAGTGTGACCGGATCAGAGAATGTAAACGGATGCCAACACAACTACAGGCTCACATGTCTCACAACACAGGTGTCAGTTCATGAGCAAGACACACACAAATTGCATTAACTCAACATTGCACATTTGTTTTGGTTTGATGGAAACCAGGTCACGGTGAAGCTGTCTGTAAAGATCCATGAAATTTCAGACAACAGTCGTGGTCATTTTACCAGCTTATAAATATTCAGAGCAAGAGCAGTTGTTTTTCCTTCCAAATGCTGTCCATCTGTCAGGAAATGTGCAGGCCTTCTTAAGACAAATTTAACCCATGGGCTGATTACCGAGAATCTCGTCTGATCTCTCCAAATGAACTCAATCTGCAAGCTTGTTGGAGTGAGGAAAGAAAAAAACTTGACCAGATGGCATAATTTAAGATGAATTTGAATGGAAAAGTTAATACTTCAAACATGGAAGTGGGTTTAAGCAATTTCACCAAGAAATGTCAGACAGCAACAACAACTATTTTGCACAGTATTAAAGGGATAGTTCAGACAAAAATGAAAATTCTGTCATCTGACTTGATGACTTTCCAAGCCTGTATGACTTTTTCCTTCTGTGAAACACAAAAGATACTATTTTGAAGACTGTTTCAACTATTTTTGATCATAAAATTAAAGTCAATGGGGTCCCATTAGAACCCATTGACCTCTGTTGTACAGACAAAAACAAACTAATAAATGTGAAAATAAATGTGTGCAATATTGTAAAATAATCAGTTTAGACTAGGGCTGCACGATTCATCGAAATGAAACCATACGCGATTTGGCAAAGGCTGCGATTATTTTAATGCGGAGCTTGTCAGTGCAGCACGGCTTTGTGATCAGGTAAATGCTACTCCATCTGAACGCCAGAGGGCGCTCTCACGCAGACACGCCAAATATGTCATATGCGTCAAATATGCGTCATTCCAGGAAATCCCTATGCATCATACCATCGCTGTAGTGTAGCTGAATAAACAGAAGATTGAAACGCTTTGATTGATTTATTAAATGTTGTCTTTTGTTGGACAAGGTTCATAAATGCTTCTCACGTTTGGAAAGATGTTTGATGCGTGTTGCTTTTTCAAATGCATGTTATAGGCCTAAACGACCCAAACTTACAGTGCTTTCAGATGGAGCAGCATTTACTACCGAGAGCCGTATGTCACTGACAAGCTGCGCATTAAAAAAAAAAAAAAAAATCCCAGCCTTTGCGATTTCATAATCGCAATTAGCCAAATCAGTTTAAGTGCGATTTCATGTTAATTGCGAATAATCGTGCAGGCCTAGAATAGATGTAAATAAAAGCCTAAATTAAATCTTTTCATCATATTAAAGTGATTGTATCTCTTCACAAGACTTGAAATAAACCACTTGATTCATATGGATATGTTAAACTATAGAACCATTTTGATCGTCTAAAACCTTTTAATCTGTGGTTACCTTGACTTGAAGTGGAGAGACAGAAACCTCACAGGTTTCAGTAAAAATATATGAATGTGTTTTGAAAATGAACAAAAGTCTGGGTTTGGAATGACTTGAGAGTGAGCAATTGATGACAGTTTTTATTTTTTGGCGTGAACTAACTATCCCTTTAAGAGTTTTTTAACAGAGTTTCTTTAGTTTATCTGAAGTCTGACGATCGTCATCTTTTTATGAATTTGTAACAAAGTACAAAAATAAAAGAAATAATAAATCATTCAAATACATAAAGTTGTAGGAAACTTGATAACTGCTTGAATCAAAACAATATCCCATGACATTCCAGGTTTTGTAAGATTAGATCTTGACTCTAGTTAGTAGATTTCCATCTCAGAGCGCAGAGGACTGCATGCGGATCTGACCTCTGGGCACGATCATAGCAACACTGCCTTCTATTAATGAAGTGAAGTGTCTCAGGCGGGCCAAAAGATAAGCAACCAGCTGCTGATGTACCCCTGCTCAGATGACGAGAAGCTGATACCAACACAACACTGGCTTGTTGACGGAGAGGTGAAGCGACAGCTTGCTCAGTGTAACGTTCCAGCAGGAAGAGAGCAGAGGGAGTGCAGAAATTTTGCCAACTCCCCAGCGAAGATGACAAATTGTTATGCAGTGCCCCGATCTGGCACGCTTCTCCTGGAGATTAATTACTCTTCCCTGCACGACCAACAGAATCAGCGTCGGAGGGGGCAGAGGACGACCCAGGTGAGGAACGATCTGTGGGAACGTCTCCTTAACTCCTTAAACTGGATGACAGGGTACAAGAAATCCAACCATGTACCAGGACGTATGCGGACTTGTGAAATGCTTAATAAGGGTGCTTAGTAGCTAAAGTGAGGGAGGAAAGCGTGATTTAAGGTTGTATGAGAGAATTCATTTCAGGGTGGAGCGATAATTTGTGTAAAGATAATGAGTTTTTTTGGAAACCGAGGCCAGGATTTGATCACACTCGAGTGCTCTTCTGGGGCTTCCACAAATCACTCCAGCTCTGATTTGTTTTTCACATCTCATTTTCTAAGTTTCACCACCCCAATGTCACTAGGGTTGAATGAGGCAATAGTCGCACATAAAACACTGGACCTGACTGCTATTGCACATTACATTCTCTCTGATTGGATCAGATCATCCAATGAAAAACCATCCTCTCTGTGATATACTGCAGATTAGACTCAAAAGATTAGTACAACCCCACAATTATGCTCACGTTTAATGGATACCGAACGATTGCAGGACCTTTAATGATAAGAGGGCTTTATGAAAAGAATTCAAAAGATGATTCCAGGAAAAATAAATGCCTTTACCTCGACTCCCTTCAACATTAAAAGATTAGCCGTGGAAAAACAGCTGGTTGAGTTTCTGCTAAGTGTCCATTATTTTGAAAATACTGCGTAGCAGAGCAATAGAGAGTTAATTGCTTGTAACATGCATCTGAAACGTATCAGCATTGGATTTAGAGAGAATCCCAGACATTTCAATGCGATAAAGAGTGATTCCATTACAGAACACCGGCGAGCTACTCAGCTGTTGGCTGCTGCCGCCGTTGTGATGCCACACAACAATAAATGTGCATAACAGATGATCTGGACCGGTGGCGCAGAAGTGTAGCGAAAAGCATTGGTGCGGACTTCCCGCGGTGAAAAGGAGAGTGGAAAAATAATGTTATATGAAAGGAATTCTTTCTGGTTCTCAATTGCTATGTAGGGCTGTGACGGTATGGGATTGATTTGTTGCTTCATCACCGCGGTGAGAAATCACGCGGTTTGACGGTTATTGTAAGATACAATTTATACAAAACGAAATTCACTTTAAAGAAAGGCTTTCTACGCAACAAAACTTAATGAAGTGGTCAAAATCATGTCTGACCCACTCCATATGTCTCCCTATATAGTGCGCATCTTACTCATGCTGTTCACTTTTCATAAAATCACGGATTAAATAAATAAAATAACATTACATTATTTAAATATAAATATGAAACTAAATGTGGTTTCTTTAATCGCTATAACACGTAGTATGCCTATAGTACAGTACAGAGACATTTTATGTAGGGGCATGCCGTTTTACTGGTGAGCATGTGAGGGATAGGTGCAATTTTCGAATAATAATCTAATAATTCCCAGTGATCAACGGACATTATTTTTGCTTGAAATCCCCATCCTAGTATCCATAAGTTTTGCCCAGTTATTTAGGGGATGATGCAGGCTATTTGGTTTCATTTTTGCTTGGAAAATTTGTATTATTAACATAGGCTAATAAACATTAACAATAATAACATGAAATAATATTTATTTCTATAACTTTGTTGTTTTTTTGTCTATATCTTTTAAAGTTTAATATGAATTATGGAACAGTTTATATTATTGAACAGTTTTTGTCATAGTTTGTAACCAATTTTTTGTACAATAAAATATTAAAAGTTTCAACAAGTTGTATCTGCACAAGTGTGTTTATATCCACAGACTGTTAGCTGAAAAACAATGTCTAAAGAAATAGGAACCGAAGCTTAGCCCAACTCACCAGAACCAAGCAATGTGTGGGCATGTTGAGCTCAGCTTGTTCTTTCTGCAGCTTTCTCTTCTTTTGCCTGCTCTGCGAGAAAGTCGTCACCAATGTTTTGTTTGAATAATGTCATCCAGCTAGCGCCTTTAACTAACTTATACCACATAAGAGAAGTATCGCTATAAGCACTTGCAATTAAAATCTAACTTCAACTGTTTACGTTATGTTTTTGTCTTTTATACCCGTGTTTGTGTGCATTTAATTGAACATTATATGTAAAAAAAAAAAAAAAAAAAAAAAGTGCGGTTATGACGGTGTAGGCATCTCATTTCTGCGGTATTGCGGTTATCGTCACAGCCCTAGTTTACATGCAAACAAATAATCTGTTAGTAATTGGATTAAGGGCTCAATCAATCTGAAAAGCTTTCATTAAAACACCAGTTTGATTCGAATAAAATGTCAATTATGTTGTAATAGGAAACATGTAGGTGTGTAAATACTTAAATTCAAACTTTTTTTTTTCAATTCACAAATATGAGGTGCTGTGATACATACATTTACATTTGACATCTTCTGACCGTGCATATGTCTATTTACATCTTACAAACTGGTCAGTGGTGAAGACTATTAAGAATAAGAATATTAACTAAACATTTGATTAAAAAAAAAAGCTTGTCTGACATATACAGTATGTTAACGTTCTTTTAAAACATAGATCTTTTTAGAAGGCAAAAACAACATTCATACACAAGGTAGCATCAGTGATATTATATTAATGACTTTCACCGGTTTGGACACGGCAAAAAGTAGGGCAATAGATTTCTGCGTTTTTTAATACATTTGTGTTAAATCATAAATTCGGAAAGATTAAAACAGACAACACAGAACGTCTGAAAAAACTATTTTATTGTAAAATTAAAATATTAGATTTTCTTTTTTTAAAATTACAGTTTTATGAATTCTTGATTAGACATGCTTTTTGATTATTAAAAGGAAATTGAAACAACTTGGGAAAAAATTTAACTGTATTCACGATCTGTACATATGTAGCAGATTACTATATAATTTAACAGTAATATATGAAAAGTTTAACAATTAATTTTTTGGGGTCCTACGAAATCGGTTTCTATTTCCTCCCGATTCAGTTGATTTCGTAGGACCCAAAACATTTAATTGTTAAACTTTTGATAAATTATTGTTAAATTGTATATCATGCTCCATATTTTCAATTAATTACACATGCTTTTTGATTAATTAGGCCTATATTTAATTTATTTTACCATTAAAGTAGAATCCAGAAAAATGAAGAAGAAAAAAAAAAGGATGTTTTAGGGGGAAAAATTAACAAATATTTAATAGGGTCACAGGCATAAAATAAATAAATCACTACGTTCAGTGCATAAAGTAACAAAAAATATTTGACGTTTTTCAGTCTATGCAATTTCACAATATTCCAGATAAGTTAAATGAACAGAACATCCCTAAAAAGGCTGATAACAGGCAGGCCTGTCGCAGCAGATGAAACGAAACAGGACGTTCAAGGGCAGCAGTGGAGCATTTAGATTACTGCAGTTATTAACATTTGTACTTTTGCACTCAGCACAAACCCAAACTTGCGGTTAATGGCCCAAAGTGCACTTACACATCGCAAGAACGGAAACAATCACTATCTTGGGTTACTTGTCAACAAAAAAGAAGAAGTGATAAAGGATGTACTCCAGAGTCTGTTCAATATATTATCCGTCACCGCCTTAAACTTCAAGCTTCAGTGGCTGAGCCTTGGCAAAGAGTCGCTCTTCAAATGACGCTGAGTTTAACTACTGACGAGCAATTAGGCTAACTTGTGTGAGCGTTTTATGTCAACTAATCAACCATGAGACATCTGAGCATTAATCAAACATGGGGAGGAAAGCACAGGCTCTTATGTTATGCAACAAAATAGATCACTTCCTGAAAGACGGATGCCAGGAATATCGAAATATTTCAGTATGAGTCAGAGCATACAAACAAATTGATTTCTATAAAATCCAAAGCAAAGGTGAATGGCAAAACTCACCCTCAGGCTGTCTGTAAGTGTAAACAAGGATATTAAGCTTCATTTTTGCAGATATTTTGATGCATTTCATCTTAATTTTATCAACTTCCTGGAACAACAAACACTTGACCTCATCCAGAGGTCCATGTGCAGTGGTGAATGACATGAGGTAAACTAACATGATGATACGATAACAATTTTCTTGAGACCTTATTTGATTTGATGCACAGCTTTTATGTAACGCACTTCACATTTCAACACTTGGCACTTGATACACCTCTTCATTAGGGTTCTGACTAAATTAATGGTCTATATCTCTTATTCATTTATTACCCTGACATAAAATCTCTTTGTCTTGATCACTATTTAACATGTGCCAAGAATGAAAGGAATAGCAAATTATAAGATTCAGAGATTTTGTACTCAAGCTACACCCACGAGAACAGAAGAGACAAAATGACTCACACCAACACAAACGCTTAAATACTTTTCTAGGAAATCATTACAGATAGTATACATTAACTGACTAGGCTGAAGAACAAAAAAAACTCGATTTCAATCTGCGCCGGTGGGAATATTAAATAACTTCACATTTTAGTGAATAAAGCATTCGTAGCGGAATAAAATACCCAATAATTGTTTACATTTTGAAACAAACAACTGATATATTGGATAATATTTGAAATCAATCTACATGCATAAGACTGACTACAAAAAAAAGTAAGAAAAGGCAGTTAACTATATTTATCAAAGGTAGGCCCACAGAAATTATACATGCTTATGAACTTTCATAATAATTTAATAGAAAATATAACTTTTGAAAAAATCTTATAGGCTCTGAAGAAAATTGGATGATTTTATTGTATTTGTGTTAAACAATTTAAGCCACACAAAAATGTAACATTATTTATAAAATGAAATATTGGCCTATTTTACTTAAAGCTACTGTTAACATTAAAAAGTCACAATTATACAATAGTAGTGACAGCTTGAAAGCCACTGCTTCCAAAGTATGCAAGAGCAGCCGGGAAACTGGAAAGTCAAAGGTTTTGAGCAATATACGGAAGAATAAATTTAATTTTGGGTCAAACTGTCTTTAAAATCAGACCATGAGTCAATGATCACAAAGGCATTTTGATCAAACCAAAAGCTTTCATGCAATTTGGTATATCACCCTTTTGCTCACCATAATTCTTTCAAAACCAAACGAGTGATAGCATTACGCAAAAAACCCAATCACTAGTAATGCCTCAAATTGAAAGCTTTGTTGAAATGTCAGTAAACAGCGACTATAGGGATTTAAAACTATTTCTTTCATTGGTCACATAAATCCACTTGTCCTAATGTTTCATAAATCAAAAAAATTGCTATCCATGGAAAGAGAGAAGAAAGCCGAGCTATTAATGTGCCGCAGGAGTAAACCCGAGGTCTAAGCGCATGCACACCGCTTCCCACTGCCCTGCTTAATTTGCCTGATTGCTCCTGGAATACGAGACCAGCACCCCGACTCGATCCAGTCATGAGACGTGAACCCAAGCCACTGCACGGCAAGAGCTCAAGAGCATCAGATGCGCTGCAGACTGCAGGCTCACCCGGGTCCAATCCTCTAGTAAAGGGGGTTTTAACCTGATGGGAGAAGGTCAGGATACCAGCACTTGCAATGCCTCAGCCATTGCTGCTGTTTGCACAAATATACCAACTTATAAGAACAATCTCATGTGAAAACGATCTGCTATTAGCCTCGTTTTGGAGAAACATTTAGCCCTGGGTTACAATGTGGTCAGCATGCACAAAAACGAGGACATTTTCAATGTAACCGAAACTAAACACCGTCTCTGCGCATTGAAAGGCTGTCACTCAGTGCGCAGTTTCATTGTTACGGCAACCTACTGTCTTAAGGTGATGATACACAGGGCAACTTTTTGAGCAATGTTGCTGGGCAATCTTGCCAAGCGATTGTTCTTAGGCACTTTCCCATTGAAAATGGGCAATACATTTCTATCTGGAACATTTAGATCAGTCGTGGGCCCTGTGTCTCATCTGGTTGCCCGTTGACGGCAACATTGCCCAGCAACACTGCTCAAAAAGTTGCCCTGTGTATCATCACCTTTAGAGTGAGTCATTTAAACGTTCATTCAACGAACACGTTCAAAAAAGCTGATTCATTCAAAGATAGATGTAAACAAGGTGTTAATTATTTTTAACTTTGAGCTCCACTTTTCAAGGCTCAGCTGACCAGCAATGCGTCGCATGGGTAACGCTGAAGCTGATGCTTCACTTAGGCCCTGTTAACACGAGAACGATTCCGGGTGAAAACTTAAAAATATTTAATCAGATGTGCCTTTCATTTACACGGCGACGGCGTTTTGGGGGCTTAAAAACGCAAAAAAGTGAAACCACCCTCCAGAGTGGAAATATTTAAAACGCTCCACCGTCGCGTTCCCGTCTAAACGGTAAAAACGCAAATCTGCTCACGGTGGGGCTCTCGTTGCGTACGTGTTTATGTCACAGGCATGCGCCAGTACAGGAAAATAACAACCAACATGTCGGATTGTTTCCATACGTCGGACCTTCAAGTTGCCCTAGCAGCTCTGATAAACGTACAAGAGTCTTTTCAGCAGTTGTACGAAATATTCTCAGATATTGGTGTTATTGTGTGTCAGTGCTTCACATTGCCACCTAGCCGCCTGGAGTGCAAACTACATCGAATTTCACACACTTTTGCGTCACCATATGTACGCGGATTTCCCCCCCATAACGCTCGTCTAAACGCAGAATAAAAAGTGATAACGCAACGCCACTCTTCAGATCGTTTCCGTGTAACACATAGCCTTAATAGAGACCATTGGCATTGATTCAATGCGTGACTCGCTGATTTTTTTTTTTTTCCCGCAGCTTCCTCGTGCTGTGGAATGCTGACCTGCATGACCATTCATGGTATAATAAATGCCCTTAAACGTTAAAAGAAAGATACTACAAATGTTTCCTTGGACACGGCAACCTTTTCACGAATATGACTTGACCTCAAAGACAGATGCATATAAATCACAGCACATAAAAAGTTATATCCAATTTTACAACTTTAGGCTATAGCTCAATTAATACACGTTTTAAAATGCAAGTGCTTATATATTCACATTTCTGCCAATCGCCACTCTGAATTAACGCATTTAGGCTACCTCACTTTCCGTGACGTAGGTTCAACTTAGCTTTTCAAACCAGAGAAACAAAATAGCTCAGAAAACCTAAAACATATCCACTTTTCACTTAATAATAAACATACGATTGCCATTGTTTTTACTGATGTGAAACCATCTGTTCACATCTCAAAAATGTGTTTTGGGGTTTCATGACTGAAAATGAGAGCTTAGTCAAATCTATGTTTTTGTAAACTAAATTATGACAAAATGCAGGGCCGCAACAACTAACATGTAAAATCTGTAATAATTGATAATGAAAATGATCGACAACGAATATGATTACATGCTGTGCACAGAAAACATCCACTAGTCACATCACTTTACATTATTGAGTAATGCATTTTTTTTTAGACTTATAGACATTCTTTTATAAAGTACGTACTGAGCTGACACAGGAAGTGCTTTATGTTATGCGATCCAACTCTTACGCATATAGCATGTAGTTTAACCCGACTTGCTCTGTCAGGTGCTTTACACATTCTTCAATTCGCAAACTTTTGAAGGACAACATTGGGCAGGAAGTAATAACTTTTTTTTTCAATAAAAAAAAATATCATCTGGTTTAATCAAATTAATCAATTAATCAAAGACACAATCAACAGATTACTGATTATCAAAATAATCTTTAGTTGTTGCCCAACACAAATGCTGACACTTAACTTTTATTGAAACTTTGAATATTCTTTAAAAGAATAGTTCACACAAAAATGAAAATTCTGTCTTAATTACTCACCCTCATCTAGTTCCAAAGCTGTATGAATTTCGTTCATCTTTGGAATAAAAATGAAGATCTTTTTGATGAAATCTGATATCTATGCTACGCAACTACCACTTTGGGCGCTTCAAAAAGTTCATACAGAGATTGTAAAACTAATCCATATATGATTTGATTATGAATATGAATTTTCTGAAAAGACACGATAGCTTTATGTGATGAACAGATTAAATTTAGGCTTTTATTCACATAAACATTCATTAACTCACACGTCAGATCTGGTAACCGGAAGCTCAAGCATGTTCGCTTGACGTGCGAGAACCAATGAGGTTCATTCTCATGTTACGCAGCACGATTGAGCTTCCACAAGAACCAATCAAGTTTGTTCTCGCGGGTCAAGCAGGTTCGGTTGAGCTTCAGTTTATGTTCACTGATCAATGTTTATAAGTGAATCTAAATTCAATCTATTCATCATATAAAGCGATCGAGTCTCTTCATAAAATTGACTAAATCATTCAATTCATATGGATTAGTTTTACAATCTATTTATGAACTTTTTGAAGCGTCAAAGTGGTAGTTCAGTAGCTGACAGTAGAGGGACAGAAAGCTGTCAGATTTCATCAAAAAGACCTTCATTTGCATTCCAAAGATGAAAAAGTCTTAGGCTACTGGTTTCAGTTTGGAACGACATGAGGGTGAGATATTGATGACAGAATTTGAATTTTTGGGTGATCCATCCCTTTAAAGTGTGCATGCCGAAATGCACTGCATGATGAATTAAAGGCAAACAACAGAATCTGATGTTAAGAGAGCCACACAACTAGCTGACTCAACGTTCACCACTCTTAGCTTTTCACCGCTAGCCAGAGGCGGTCTGAAATCTTCCTTTATTGACTTGAGGTCATTCTCTGGTTTTCTCTGCATTGCCGGCAAGGTCTCCATCCTTTCTTTAATGAAAAACTCAATTTGATATTTATCTTGCTGCACACAGAGCCACACAAATTGTCAGCCACCTATTTCCATGCCCCCGTTTTCCATCGGACTCCTTCATTCACATTCAAACTGGAGAAATTCCAGCATGACCACAGACATTTAAAAGACGCCGGTGATTCAGCGAGGAGGTTCAAAAACCCTGTCATTTCTCATCTTTAAATCTTCTAACCTTTCCGCCCAGATGCAGCTTTTTAAATAGCAAAACAAGAGCCTCTCACCCTAATCCCAGAGACAAACCACTCTGAACGCCTCATGCTGCCTGAACATGTTTTGCTGTGATATTCCACAACCACTGCACTGATTTCTCACAAAGCTGCTTTTTCAGCGCCTACAGCCAATATTTCCCAAAGAATCTCAGACTGACAGTCAGTGTACCACAGATAAATAAGCATGAGCCAAAATACTTGACAAACGTTGACCAGTCTCATGCATGATGTTTGTTTACCTGGTGGGTTTGCAACTCACTTTGACCGGGGTGGCTGAATTTTACGACACATGAAGGTTAATCTAAACCTCAATGAGAAACCTTAAGACTCCAATTACTTCGTCAGCACTATAATGCATTTATGAGCTCCTTAATACATTAAAGGCTTAAATGAAGCCACAAATCTGTTTAGAAACCAACAAGCACATTACTTTTCACAATCCTATCAACTAAACACACACTGATACAGTATCTGATCATCAGTAAATGTTGTCCTAGTGTTGATAAGCACTCATTTGCAATGATGATGCCATGATACACTGTTTGCACAAACAGAAACATTGACATTTTTGTTCTATTAACTTTCTCACACAGAAACATAACCTTTAGATTTGGGTCAATATCAGGCTGCTCTGGAATGCGTTTACATTTAATTAAAATTGAGCAAAAGAAAAACATTCACTACCGTTACGTGTAACAACACGACTGTTTCAAATAACACACAGGTAAGTACATTAGTAGTAACAATAACTTAATATGAACCACAACTCTTAAGAGAAAGAGTTACTGACCTTGAACCATTAAAAGAACCAAATGACTCCCAAAATAATCCAATTCAAACGCAGGAGACAATTAACTTGAACAGTCCAAACTTATTTCTCTTCTCCGGCTTGTTAGCTTGCTAACAGCTAAGTTAGTCGACCCGTTTAATTCAGCGCGACGGGTAATGTCGAGTTGTATTGGGATGGACGGACAGAACTACCACATACAATTTCATTTCCGGCGCTGTTTATGTTTATAGACACGTTTGGAAAACACTGGGGCGATGTGGGTGTTTATATAACAGAAAACAGGTCCAGATCAGTAGCAGGCTGGCTAAGCTAGGCTAAACAGTGGAGAAGGTAAATGAGGACCATGATGATCCAGAGAGACTTTGAGCTGTGTTTCAAAACTAGTGAGCTGCCTACCTAGACAGCTTTTGGGGGTCGTTCGAACACGCCCAAAAATGCTGTCTGTGTAGACAGCTCTCTGTGTATTGGAACAGCCTTTTGGAGCTGCTGTTTTGCTAAAGACGGACACCTATAACCTAGCCTGCTAACTTACCCATTTCCAACACTAGCCATTATCTATGCACGGTTATACTAATTCGGCACCTCCAGGGCGTATGCCAACTTAGACAAAACAGGACTACTAACGCTATTTCACAAAATACGTCTAATCTACATGTTAGCAAGTTAGCTGGTCCAGAATTCAAAGAAAGATCCACTCACCAAGTTAATATCAGCAGATGCAGCTGCAGAGAGACAGTCTTCAATCCAGATAAATTAATCTATCATGGGAGGGTTTCAGCCTGATCATGCAAGCCTTAGGGAGAATCGAGTGTCCCGGTCCGAGCACAGAGTGAGCGGTGTGTCTCTGCTGGGCTGAACCCACCAGAACTCGAGCCTCGAGCCTAACTGTCCCTCTCGCACACACAGTGGACTCACTATTCTCAATCTCCACAAGATACTGCGCACACACTCGCCGCTAGTGGGCAGCAACGTAGAGGGATACAATCAGACTTTATTATTTAACCTCTTTGATTAGATCAACGGTGATCTGTTATGATGGATAATTAATGCACATTTATTTAATCTTTGTGCATTAAATCTATTTCGTACAAACCGTATCAAACTTGTTTTGTAGGCTGTGTTCAATTACATGCCATGTCCCTCCATTGTCCGCCTACGCAACTACCACTTTGGCGATTCAAAAAGTTCTTAAAGAGATCGTAAATCGAATCCATATGAATTGAGCGGTTTATAAAAAATGAACAGATTGTATTTAATCTTTTATTCACATCATCAACTCAAGCTCAAGCATGTTTGCTTGACATGTGAGAACCAATGAGGTTCATTCTCGTGTTACGCAGCACGCTTGAGCCTCAGCAAGAACCAATGAGGTTCATTCTCGTGTTACGCAGCACGCTTGAGCCTCAGCAAGAACCAATGAGGTTCATTCTCGTGTTACGCAGCACGCTTGAGCCTCAGCAAGAACCAATGAGGTTCATTATCGTGTTACGCAGCACGCTTGAGCCTCAGCAAGAACCAATCAGGCGTCAAGCAGGTTCGGTTGAGCTTCAGTTTATGCTGATCAATGTATGTTAATAAAAGCCTAAATTCAATCTGTTCATCAAATAAAGTGACCATGTCTCTTCAGAAAATTTGGACTAAACTGCTCAATTCATATGGAGTTTTACAATCTCTTTATGAACTTTTTGAAGTGTCAATTTTAAGTTGCTTAGCTGTCAATGGAGAGACAGAAATCACTCAGATTTCATAAAAAAGATCTTAATTTGTGTTCCGAAGATGAACGAAAGTCTTACGGGTTTGAAACAATATGAGGTTGAGTAATTAATTTTCAAGGAATTTTCATTTTTGGGTGAACTATCTCTTTAATTGTCAAAAATCCAGTTTCGAGATAGATAGATAGATAGATAGATAGATAGATAGTTACACAGATGCCATCCAAACTTAGATTTATCTCAAATATGAATGCCTTTTAACATCAAAAGTATAAGCCTGACAGACCTTGTCATTATGCATTTATCATTTGTATAGTGGAGAGTCGGGCGACACAATCTCGGTCACTCTTTATTTATAAGGTGCTTTACATCACATGGCCTTCCATGCTTTGACACTAATGGTCTAGGGCTGTAATGACATTAGACTGGTTATTATGCCATCGCTCATCCTACATTCCTTTGTACATCCTAGATCATGTCACATTTGTTGACTCCCTCCAAATTGCAGTCAAATCGCAGTTTTGATGAGTTATTGATAACATAGTGGATCTTTGAATTGCATTTAACATCACCACAGTCCCATTTCAGATAAAAAGATAAAAGACACTTCCACAGAATATAGCTTTCAATTTGATTTGTTACTTAATGTTGAAAGTGATAGGAGCCTGATGATGAGGGTTGGGGTATTGTTAAATGTGATTTGTATTGTAAAAATCAATCAACAAACAAACAAACTTTGAAACGAAAGTGATAGGCCACATTTAGATAAAATAATTGTTCACAAACAGCCAATTGTACACTTAAAACATAAATTCAAGCTTTCATAAACTTTAACACTGACATAAGAAGAAAGGAAACATTCAAAGGAAATACTAAAACAAATACCACAGTAGAAATTGGTTTAAATGTTGAAAATGTTGAGAGTAGAGCACATTTCAAATGTTTTGATTACGTTTGTTTGCATCATTGTCTCTGATATTACGTAGACGCTGGGTAAAGTGGAAAGGTCGAAGTAAGTGAGGGTTTACAATAAAATGTCCCGTTTCACAGACAAGGCTTAAGCCTATTTCCAGACTAAAATGCATGTTTGAGCTGGTTTAACTGAAAGCTACTTACACTGACATATTTTAAATAGGCCTATGTCACTGACATTGTTTTGCCTCAGGATGCACAACCAGTGTTTTTTTCTAAGGCACATTTATAAAAAGTACTTAAATGTCCCAATTTAACAAAATCCTAAATAATCCTGGCTTAATAAGCCCTGTCTGTGACTGTGTAAGACTAGTCTTACAAGTTAGACATTTAAAAAAAATGTCTTAAAGACTGTTCTTAGCTTTTTTAAATCAGTTACATACAAATATAGATTGGCTTAATCTGATACCGGAAAGTAAGATTGCTAGTGGGTCATTCTAGAACTCTAGTTTTACAAGTAGACACTGTTTTTTAACATATGACTATGTTTATGCAACCACCAGCCCCAGCCCCCAGGCCTAAATATCTTATGCAGAATTTTCTCATCCAGAAGGAGGAGAAATGTATACTTTCCTCCATGACTTTAGGTGGCGCTGCGATTCTTTCCCAGCCCTGTAGACGCAAAGCATTGTAGGTAAAGATTCCGCTCGCGCTAGCCTGTAGCAATGGCGACGTCGTTAGGATCCAACACTTACAACAGGCAAAACTGGGAGGACTCGGTGAGTATAAAATATTTTATGAAGATTTAAGAAGTATTACATGTTGCTACTGGTGCATTTACGTTCTTTATTTTGAGCTCGCCAAATTAAAAGCTTTCCTAATGGGATCCCCTTATGTAGTAGTGTCTTAGCTTTTGGCTAATGAAACCCCATTCTAATCGATAGTCAAAATGTGTTTATATAAATTTACTGTAAACCGTCAACGAATCACCGGTATTTGCTAACAGAATAGTGTGAACATCCTCTCTCCTGCCACTGTATTGTAACTGATCTTTATTGTATACGTTAGACGCAAATAAACCTCTCATTGAAACTAAATTGACGACAAAAGCTTCTTATATTCGTTCAAAATGAAAAGTGCCCTGTTAAGAAAAGAGTTTATATAATACCAATAAGAGTTAAGTATTTCTTTATAATTAAAACAGTATATGTATATAAAAACAGTAGTTCAAAACTTATGTTTATTTGTCTAATTGTTGAATTGTACTTATTTAACAGGATTTTCCCATCCTCTGTCAAACATGCTTGGGAGAAAACCCTTATATCCGCATGGTAAGTAGAGTTAGTGCAGTTTCATGTGTTAATTATTAGTATATTCAATGATAGTTGTATTAGTTTGTATTTAAACAAATTTTCACTTTGTACATGTATTTCTTTTAACAGACCAAAGAGAAATTTGGCAAGGAGTGCAAGGTACTGCTGCTTTCATCATCACCAAAATTCTAAATGTGCTTCTGACAGTGTTCCCACTGTCATCTCAGACCGTTTCTATTTACTAACATATTAATTCAAATATACAAGTAAAGACTCAGTCCAGTAATCGCTTAAATTATTTGTCAAAAAATCCCTATCCTGTACATAATAAAGTCACGGATTTTCATTGGTAAAAATAAATAAATTGGTCTTTGAAAAATGATGCTCCACATTTTGAAAGTGCTGCATGTTATTATAATCTCTGTTTTTCCTATTCTCTAGATCTGTGCACGTCCCTTCACGGTGTTCCGCTGGTGTCCTGGAGTCAGGATGCGCTTTAAGAAGACAGAAGTGTGTCAGACCTGCAGTAAAATGAAGAATGTCTGTCAGACCTGCCTCCTGGATCTGGAATATGGTAATGCAGAACTGTTATGGTTTAGAATTTCAGCTAATAAAATCCTAATTTGTGGCTATACTTTGGATATAGAAATATCTGTTAGTAAAATAATGTTGACATTAAAGGAATAGTTCACTTAAAAATGAGTACTGTCATCATTTACTCACCCTCAAGATACTTTAAAACCTGTATGAATTTCTTCTGCTGAACACAAAATAAGTTATTTTGAAGAGTGTCAGTAACCAAACATTTGATGTACCCCATTGACTTCCATAGTATTTTTTTCCTACTATGCAAGTCAATGGGGTACATCAATTCTCTGTTTACACATATTCTTCAAAATATCTTCCTTTGTGTTCAGCGGAAGAAATTCATACAGGTTTGAAACAACTTGAGGGTGAGTAAATTATGACAGAATTTTAAGTGAACTTTTCCTTTAATATTATCAAAATACAGGAATTTCTAACTTGCCTTACAATACCGCTAAAAAAATCGATGTTCAATACCATTTGATGCCACTTGGAAAAATTGCCACAACATTAAAGGCTCGTTCACTAGTGAATGTTGTGTTCCCAAGTGCATGCTAAACTCACAGCACATGCAGAGATTGAGAATGCTGCATTTACTCTGAGATGCTGAAAACTCTGGCTCATGAGTTACATGTGTGTTATCACAGTGACTGTTTCCATTCAAAGTTGAAATACTGCGTAAATCAATTGTGAATAGAGCAGCGTTCTATTCCGTGTGTTCAAGAGAACAAAATCGTCACTTCTTGAGAAACTGGCGCTAGTTATCTGTAAAAAAATGTAAGTAGCTACAATCGGGGAAAGTCACTGTGGCTTCATTTTCCTACATCATAAATGACTCATCTCAGAGACGAAACACAATAAACGCTATCATGTTATCTTGAGTTGGATGCCTGGTGTTTGGGAACGCAATCATGCGAGACACTTCTGGGAGGTCATTCATTATACCAAATCATTTAAATGATAGAGTTTGGCTCAAGAACAATCAAACCAACATTTGAGATGCTGTGCTATGAAGTCCAAGTTATCCAATCACATCCACTGTTTAGGCAAAGTCATGTGAGTTTTTGTTGCACATCGAGGGATTTATTCGGTAGATGTGTTTCCATCATAGTTTATGCGCATGTCATTTTATCGGATAAAGAATGTCCACCTCAATTGAGCGCGTATGTTTTGTTTATGCATATTTTTAGAATTTATGCACATCTTGGCATTTCCATCCACTTTTTTTCAATGCAATATCCCCAAATTAGCATGAAAATAGGTGGATGGAAAACCTAGATAGTGAGGAGGCACAGCTGTTATACTGAGGAAAACTGAAACCATTTCAAATATTTAGAATTGATGTGTATTGAAAAATAGATATTTTTGTCAACACTAGTTGACAAATTGCTATATCTTTAGTAGAGAAATATTTTTGCTGTTTGCTTCATCATTGCACATTGTGAACTTTTAGTGAGAAAGCAGCATGATATACTTTTCCACAAAAGAAAAAAGTCATGGTCTGGCAAGTTGAAATTATGACATGCTAAGTCATAGTCGAAAGGATCACTTTTAAAAAAAAAATCGAATGACTTAAAGTTGAAGTTAAAGCTTAAAAGTCATTGAGATCATAAGTAAATTTTGAATTTGAATATCATAATTATTGTATTGTAAAGATTCCTAAATAATTAAGAATTTTTCTGCTTTGGACAGGCTTGCCCATTCAGGTTCGTGACACTGGGCTGTCCGTTAAAGATGAAGTACCGAGATCGGACGTGAATAAGGAGTATTACACTCAGAATATGGAGAGAGAGGTACATTTTCCTTATATTACACATTTATCCAAGTGTTTTGTGACGTCAGTCTGCATTGGCACATCAAAGAAATCTTTAAGGAATTCCACATGATAACATAGCATAGTGAATGAAAATCCTTATAAATAATAATTGTAATTCAAATAATTGTAATGTTTTGGTGTGTAGATCGCTAACTCTGATGGCACGAGACCCGTGGGGCTGCTTGGGAAGGCACCGAGCAGCAGCGATATGCTGCTGAAACTGGCTCGTACCACACCGTACTACAAGAGGAACAGACCTCACATCTGTTCCTTTTGGGTGAAAGGGGAGTGTAAGAGAGGGGAAGAGTGTCCGTACAGGTGAGCAACACCTTAACAGTCTTTTATCGGTGTAAAATGATGACCCAAAATTCTCCATTGTCGGAAAACATCCAGTGTTGATGGTCATGATTTTCATTTTGCTTCATACCCAGGGGGCAAAGGGGGTTTAGCAGACATTGGCTGCTGTAAAAGGTTGTCATATAAAAATGAAATCTATGATGTCTGAGGATCACAACCTGGGCGGACAACCCGGTCAACAAGCTGCTGGAAACTTGTAATTAGGGTCAAAACAATGCTACCTCAAATGCTGCTTTAACTCCCCGGAATCACCCAATGAATGAATAGGGTAAAAATTGTATCTAGCAGATATCACCATGAAACTTTCCCAGTTGATTAACTAGATTAAGATGAGAAAAAAAAGTATTACAAGTAATACATTTTTTCTCATCTTAATCTAGTTCATCAACTGGGAAAGTTTCATGGTGATATCTGGTAAATACATTTTTTACCCTATTCATTCATTGGGTGATTCCGGGGAGTTAAAGCAGAATTTGAGGTAGCATTGTTTTGACCCTAATTACAAGTTTCCAGCAGCTTGTTGACCGGGTTGTCCACCCAGGTTGTCCACCCAGGTTGTGATCCTCAGACATCATAGATTTCATTTTTATATGACAACCTTTTACAGCAGCCAATGTCTGATTTCCTAAAAAGGTATCATGATTCCCTGGGTATCATGTCTTATGGATCAGATTGCTTGCTTGATCAACTCGTCCATTTTTTTTCGAGTGGCTTTTTAATGAAATATACTTACGGTGTGAATTATGTATTAGCGATTATGAGTTTTGATTACATTTGTGATGGAATGCATTGCTTTGAAATCACAGGCATGAAAAGCCCACCGATCCAGATGACCCGCTGGCTGATCAGAACATTAAGGACCGTTACTATGGCATTAATGATCCTGTGGCTGATAAACTCTTGAAGCGGGCCTCCACTATGCCCAGACTGGACGTACCTGAGGACAAGTCCATCACCACGCTCTATATTGGTGGGCTGGGAGAAAACGTTACAGATTCTGAGCTCAGGTAAGTGCACTTTAGAGCTCTTAAAGCTATATCTGGTTAGTTGACACACAACTTGCCCATGGACTTTTTTTTATTAATCAGGGTTGCACTTTACAGTACATGTACTTGCCTAAGAAAGTACTGGTAATATAAGGTAACTACATGGGTTAAAGGGTTAGCTCACCCAAAAATGAAAATTGTCAGTAATTACTCAGAATATTCACCCTCATGTTGTTCCAACCCCCGTAAGACTATCTTCTAAACACAAATTAAGATATTTTTGATGAAATCTGAGAGCTGTCTCACTCCATAGGCTGCAAGGTAATTGATATCTGCCAGCCCAGAAAAGTTAGCAAAGACATCGTTAAATAATAAATTTAAATTTTAATATATTCATAAAGATCTCTTCACAATTGGCCAGCATCACTCACATGACCAGCGTCGGCCAATAGTAAGCCTAGTTCTGACGTTCAACCCAGAAGTGCTGCACTGTTACACTACTTCAACAGCTTAGGAGAATGAGACGGTTGAATAAGTCGTTATTTTTGCGCTAAATCTACTATTTAAGGGAGTCGGGGCCATAAAAATAGTGTTACCATGAATTTTTTATATAGTGTCTTCACATGATCAATCTAAAGCTGCATGCATAATTGTAAAATAATTTACAAGTCCCCCTGTAGTCAATAATTGTATCCCTGAAAACTTATCTTTGATCACCAAAATTACATATTTAAATGTTTTTTCCTTGAAAAACAAAAAATGTTCATGCCTTAAAATAGCTTGAATGTAACACTACACCCTTGCCTAATTTATGCTGCGTTCGAGGCAGGTTTTTGAGCACGTAAATCACGGCTTCAAACCAAGAGTCTGTAGCGTTCCAGGCCAGTCACGCCAAACTACCTGAGTGCAAGGAATTTTTTTTTTTTCATAAGCATGATTAATGCTGTCAAGTTCAGGTTTACTTCACCTTAACATTTCCATGCGGTAATACACTTTCACGACATACTTATTGTTTCAGACACATAACATTGTAATACATAATCGTGTGTGTATTATTATTATTATTATATTATTATTAATTTGACTGCAACGTTATATTGTCCTAAAGTGTATTCTCACCGTGTAACGTTACCGCCTGCTGAAACACTGCATCCGAAGGGGCTGCCATTGTTGTTTTGAATGGTTTCGCGGGCAATGTGACGTCAGAGCTCGTAACTGGGAGTACATCGATCTAGTACGAGTTCACGGGTGGGTAATCACGGATTTGTCTGCCGTTCCAGTGCACTTTCACGGGTATAAGGTTGGAAAACACTGGTTACAGGTTGCCTGGAACGCAGCATTAGTATACTCGGTTCTATGAATATGCAAATTAGCCCCGCCTCCTTTCATGCACACCAGCTCAAAGATCCACTCATTGACAATCATATGTTGATGTGATTGGTTACAAGGTAGTTTGTGACTTCAGAAACACCAGCGATTTCAAACCGTGTTTTTGAGACTGTTTTTTTCACTGCAGTTTTAAGGAGAAAATACTAAGCAATGTTGTTGATTTTGAATGAATTTGCACATTAAAAAGCACATTAAAAACACCACATAGACATATAAACAACATTTTAACAAAAGCTTGATTTTCACCACATGGGGAATTGAACAAAATGGAATTTATTTAGTAACCATTTTAAAGAGTTTTATTATTTTTATAATGTGCTGTTTTATTTTATATTATACTGAGGCCAAAAAATCCTATCCTTTTTCTCTTCTGTGTCATTTCTTGATTAAATATTCCAGTTTTCTTTTTCCCCACAAAGGAATCACTTCTACCAGTTTGGGGAGATTCGTACCATCACCATTGTTCAAAGGCAGCAGTGTGCTTTCATCCAGTTCGCCACACGGCAGGCGGCAGAGACGGCTGCAGAGAAGTCCTTTAATAAACTCATCATTAATGGACGCCGGCTCAATGTTAAATGGGGCAGGTCGGTGACTGTGCAATAAGCTGAAAATCACCCAGTCTCGTGTGTGGTGGCGGTACTGAATGTTGCTGTGTCGTTTAGGTCACAGGCGGCTCGAGGGAAAGAGAAGGATGGGGTGACGGAGAGTGGAATCCGTCTGGAGCCAGTGCCAGGGCTCCCTGGTGGTATGTGCCAAAATCTCTCATGCATATATCATTTAGTTCAATAATACGAGTTTGTCAGTGGTTCTGACTGAAATGTATCTATGTTATTAATTCATTTATTTTATTCATTTGTTTGACCTATCAGTCACACCAGTAAATAAATGTACAATAATAATTAAATAATAAATTAAAATCAAAGTATGATTAAATGCACAGCTATAAATGTATTTTATTTTTATCCATTTATTTATAATTAATTGAATGGATTGCTTTAAAATATTTATTTTATTTATTTTTTGTAGTTAGACCTTTCACTAGTAAATTAAATACAATGATAATTTAATATTAATACTGATTACATTTATTTGTTGAATTAATGAATATATTTTGATTTATTTAATGTGAATTGTATGGATTGCTTTTAAATATTTATTTATTGTATTTATTTTGGAGCTTGTTAAATAAAATTTACAGTGATTTAGTAATTAAAATAAATCTAAGATTAAATGTACTGCTTGTAAAGGTTTTGATTTAAATTAACTGGCCATTGTATATTGCATAAGTTGAAGCAGTGTGTGAATTTTTCCTTTCTCATATCTTTTCAACAGCTCTGCCTCCACCCCCTGTGTCTGATGAAGATGCCTCCACCAATTACTTCAACCTGGCTCCATCCAGCTCCCCTGCTGTCATGAACCTGGGACTTCCTCCTCCACCTGGGGTTGCCATGCCCCCACCACCTGGTAAGCTTCACCCCACTCACTTCCCCTTCCCTCTTTTTTTGGCCTGTTAGTAATCCAAGGTGAAGCGCTTCACTTATCCCTATTAACCTCATCTGTTCTCTCCAGGTTTTGGTCCTCCTATGTTCCACACCATGGATCCCATGGCCCCTTCAATGCCTCCGCCAATGGGCATGAGGCCCCCCGGACAGGTCCACTACCCATCCCAGGATCCTCAGCGGATGGGCGCTCATGCAAGTCGCCATGGAGGCCCCTAGATAGTCATACAGCTTACCTCACTGTTCAGTGAGGTCCACTGAACAACTGAACCCAGAGAGATGTCATCTGCTCTCACTTTTTGGAATGTTTTGTCACTCATTTTCAGAGCAAGTGAGTAAGATGGAGTGCAAATGCATACTGAAAACATAAGAATTTAAACCATGAGAGGAAAAACTTTTCTTTTTAAGCTTTTGTTTTATAATGACCCTTGATGAAACCAATATCATGCCTTTTCTAGGGCCAAATGGCAACGAATTGGTTGCAGTGACCAACAATTACCAAATGGGGGCACTATAGACTATTTCAAATGCCTGGCATCTTCATTTTTGTTTTTGACACTGTATTGTCCTACACCTCTAGAATATTCCATTGTTCATATTACAGTTCCCACTAGTGTCCATTTCTTGTCCTCTAAATAGAATGAAGTGTGTCATCCCGAATTGTTTTTAAGACTTTTTTTAATGTACAGCTGTCTGTTTTGTGCTTACATTAAAGATGCTTCACATTTTGAAATACTGTGTGAATGTTTACGTAAACCGTATCATGGCATATTAGCAGATAATGAATGTAAAAGTTAAATTGGTATTTGATGGCTCAGCTCACAATTTACAATGGTGTCTTAGGCATCCCTCAGAAACGTAGTCCTCTCTTATATTTTGCCAAAATTCACCAGCTTCATAAATCCGGAGACTCTATAACACACTGTGTTCTCCAGCCCCGTGGCGTACGGTTGAAATTGGGCCGGTGGCACATCCTGTCCCAGGTTAGGTGTGGCTCTGTGTGAGCCTGCAGCATCTCAAAACCAGGTAACGGCAGAGTCCTCGCCGTACCTGCTGTCCCACCAAACGGCGTAGGAGCTCTGTAAAGAACAACAGTGATAAAAATTATCTGATTTTTCCTAACAGATGAGTGGACATGCTAAGAAGCCATTAAGTGCACAGTCTTGTACCTTTGCCTTTTTGTCTGATTTTTACTTTAGCTTTAAATAAAAGTTCTTTATGTTGTGATTCTCCACATAGCTGTTTGGCTTATAACTCCTAAATACTTTTTAAAGATACCTTTGGCGGAGGGAAATTCTTGGCAAAACCAAGGCAATTAAAAAAGTGGGCCGACACTTGCTGTTTGAAACCCATTTTACTTCCGTAATCTTATGTCCAAATTAAACTATTTTCAACTGGAGAATATGTAGCTAACTAGCTATTTGTTAACATTATTCAGTAACTTGTGTAAGTTAAGTGACATTCATCAGAGATTACATAACCAAACTTTTTTTATTATGTAAATCATTTACAATAACACCAGGAACCTATGTTTAGAAAGTAAATGGAATAAAGTTTTACTTTCATTTAAAAGCTGCTTTTACAAATGAGGATGCCAGTAGTTGTGCTTAATCGGTACCTGTTGAAGCATTTATAGTTGGCTGGGATGAGTTTGTAAGGGGGTTCAGGAAGGCTGGAACTTAAAGTAGCCAAAAGTGTTTCTCTGTCAATGGGCTTTTCCTCCCAGGGTGATTGGTAAGACTTGGGGATCACAGTGACATTGAACTTCTCAGGAGGAACCTCTTTCAGGTGCCCCCCATAACCTGTGTGAGAACCCATAAGAAATGTGGGTTTCCCTTGACTTTGGGTACAAAATTTAACTTAATATACAGAATTAAAGATACACATTGTTCATGTATTTACCAGGTGCAAGCAAGCTTGGGTTTCCTTTCTTTGCGACTGTGCTTTTGAGTGCGGTGACCAGGTTATTTTTTCCAGGCTGGGTGATGTAGATTTCAGAGGTGAAGTTCTCGCCTTCTTTCTCTCCTTGTTTGTCTTTCTGACCTTGAAGGCTTGCCTCTAAGTGCTAGGTATAGTGTTAAAACATCATCCATTATTTCTGAACCTCACTCTTAAAAATAAGGATTTTTATAAATAAGGTTTTTGCAGCGATGCAAAAAGAACCTTTATTTTTATGAGTATGGGATTAATAGTTACCTCAGGGGTGTCTAATACCTTCTCCTGGAGGGCCTGAGGAGTTAAGCTCCAAAACACCTGCTGACTTGAAGTCAAGTCATCCTGAAGACCTTGATTAACCCGTGTGTTTAATTTGGTCAAGAGTAAAATGCTGTTGGAAGGTGGTCCTCCAGTTATTTCCTTGATGGTTTACCTCAGTAAACATCTTAGATTTACCTCAGGGTCTCCATTCCTGTTTAGCCTTAACGGTTTAAACACCTAAACTAGCTAATCAAAGTCTTCAGGGCGACTAGAAACGTCCAGGCAGCAGGTTGGAGATAAACTCTTCAGGAAGTTGGCCATCCAGGAGCAGTATTGGACACCCCTGGTCACATTCAAATAGCGTTCACAACACATTTTACTTCTGTAAAGTTAAACTCTCGCCATTCTGAGTGAAACAGGATATTCAGTGGGAAGAAAATAGGGCAGGGTGTGATTTTCTCTGCAAGGGATTGATTGGATCTCGAAAAGTGGGCCTTCCATACCAGAATGGAGCCGGACCTAAATGTGAGTTTGCAGTTGATTGTGGAGTTTCCTCCTGAAAATTTTAAGGAGGCTTTTTGACGTGGAGACTGTAGGTCACCCTCAATATAGTTCCAAATGTAACATGATTTATTGAAATATATTATTTGTTGTTATTGCTGCAATCTTAAAGTGAATCCGCATGATTATTCACATTACACTCAAATAACACAGCTATTTGACTATTGGTTAACATTGGGACCAAATTCATAAATGTAAACCGTATTGAACCAGGAATATTCCCTTAAGTAAATAGGGTCCATTCTGATTTCATGTTGACTTTAACCTTGTGAACACATTAAGATATCTTACATTGATGTGTCTGTTTGCTATATTCTCCAAGGTGAATCTCTCCACTCTTTTGAGTCTCTCGTGAAACATTATGGATCCTCTGTTTGACAGTAGATTGAGCTCCTCCATCATCAGATCCTGAGGTACACTGATCTTCTTTCCCAGGTTCAGACATGCTGATGTACATGTACAGATATGTTGAAACGCATTTTATATTAATCACAGAACTACGATCCATTATGAAACAACATAAGAATGTTATAAGCTAGTAATTATATCACATTTGAATGTTAATGAAAAATGTTATTTTTCATAGACATTCAGAGGTTTGCTTTAATACTGTGTAATCATTCATACTTAGTGTCAGCAAAAGCATGTCTAGCATTCTGTCACCATCTTGACTCCAAGCATGAGCACAATATGTGCGGCTGATTAAATCATTCAGTTTGACACAGGCGTCTGGGTGTAACCTCTGCCTGCTGCTTGTTCTGATATGTTTAAGAGGGTTCGGATCTTTCCCAATCAGGCGTGGATGAGTCATGATCTCTTGGAGTAAAGCGTTTAGTCTCCGGCTGTCATATTACATTACAAATATCATCACTGTTTTGGGAGCCGAGTCAAAGCAGTTGAGACATGCCAGAGAAAAAAGTGAATATTTGGCTCTGTTTTCACTTTGCAGACTGTTTTGATTCTTTTCCCACACGTCATAGTGCTGTTTCTTTCAAGATTCTTTTATTGAATCAGTCATATCCATTGAGATGGCATGCTGTTTGAAGAAACTCAGCTTTGTTTTTTCCTTTGCTTCTGATGTATCTTACCTCCATCTGTGTCCGAGCACAGCTCCTGTTGATCTTTCTCCTTAGATACGTCAGTGTATGGCACGGGCATGATGATATTAATAGTGTCCAGTCTTCAATAAAATCAGCCCAGAACAATAATATATTTTGAGATTTTTCCCCACTGGAATGAATCTGATTTTTATCATTTCATTGTGATAGATTCATATGTACTCCTTTGATCTCAAATCATGCCTGAAAACTCTTGTTTGAACCGAGACGCATAGATCACGGAACAAACAAATCCTCTTATTATAGCAAAACTTACCAATTTTAAGACGCTGTTTTTGCTCTGATGCCAGTCTATGATGTATCCTGTCCCGAGGTAGAAACGCTTGTGTGTTAGATACACTTTGGACCTTCTTTTTTGCCCTGGTAAGATCACTTTCTTATTATAGCAAGTGAAGTGTGTATCTAATAGGCATGGATTAGCACGGTTAAGCTTCAGCATCCACACTAATGGAAATTGGATCCACTGGCCATAACACTAAACATTCAGACCAGTGACCGGGGAGCAAGGCAAGACTCTGAGTCATGCCCAAGTCTGTATGCCTTTGGGGTTCAACACCTTTTCCTGAAGGGATGCCATGGGTCTGAGAAGGGACTTCATTTTTTGGTTACACTTTAGTTTAGGGTCCAATTCTAGTATATTGGCTGTTTATTAAGTCTATGCCTTATTCTACATGACCACATTCTACATCCTTAAAAATCCCACCCAATTTCTACTCTATAACTAAACTTAACAACTACCTTACTAACTATTAAAAAGCAGTAATTAGGAGTTTATTGAGGTAAAAGTCATAGTTAATAGTTAGTTAATTGTGAGAATTTGACCCTAATCTGAAGTGTGATCCATATTTTAGTGTTTGTCTAAATAGACTGCTGCAGGGATGACGTATATTTTTAGGACAAAACCCAGAAACAGTTTTTTTTTGTCCAAAAGTCAATTGTTTTTAATGGGTTTTTGGTTGAATGTCTGAAATAAGGTCGGTGGTTAACACAAGCTCAAGATATTTTCACGTTTTATTCTACAACATACAACACACAAGTAATCCACCCCTGTGCTTTCACTTGTCTTAAAGGCGATTGCTAACAAGTGGCTAAATTGTAACTGCAGATGTTGTTGGTGACATTAAACGGCATCACACCGAACAGGTTAACTACTTTACAGGTTAATCTCAAATATACACACCGAACAGGTTAATCCATTTTCCAAGCCTCGTATTTGAGCTCTTTCTAAACTATTCTAATCCAAACCTTCAGGGGAATTTTTTTTAAAATTTTTTTTTAGTTAAGACTGAAAAAGTTGGACGCGTAATAGTTGTGATGTTGAAGTCATATGACCATGGTGTAGTTAGTTTAGTCTACGCTTAGCTATTTATTTCTGGTGATTGTATTTAGCTTCTAAGTTCAAAGTTGTGAAGATTATCCTGGAAAAAATCATGTTGGTCACAAATCTAGTTTTCTGCAATAATCCAAAAGCCAATGGAAAAATGTTTTTGTTTTTGTCAAGGGAATCTGTGTGATGCTAATTTCCGGGTTGGACTACAACCATCTTCACTGCAGCACTTTGTTGTATATGCTATCAAATATGCAAGTTGAATTGAATAATATCAGTCCAGACAAATTCCATACAAAAAGTTTGAGAGATCTCATTCACTAATTGTATGTACGCACAAATTTGTTTGATATCTGAGTATGAACATTTTCACAAACAAATCTTGAATCATCAATAACTTTCGTTATAACTTTCATAACAATCGTAGCCACATGTATGCAAAAAAACAGAACATGACTACTCCAGGATCTTGTTTGAATTTGAATTCAAGTCATAATCTTAAACTACTAGAAAATGTATCACAATTTAATTTCACATAATCATACACATTATGTCCACACAGGGTAATCATATAGAAACTACCAAATCCAGTCATACTGAGCAAAAAACAAAACATAAAAAAAACCATGGGTTTCACAGATCACCTTACAAAGTACAAGAGTTTTGCTCAGTTTCAGATAATTCTTTTGTGTGACAACTATCAAAACAGCTGAAGAAGACTATATATATATATATATATATATATATATATATATATATATATATATATATATATATATTTGTGATAGATACATGAATGCCTCATTCTTATTTTAGGCTGAAAATCTTGCTTGTCTGCATCATTTATGCCCTGGTATATGTCATATCCCTCAAAAATGTAACTGCAACATCTTGTTTAAAAGATTGTAATGAAACTCGTCTTGTCAAACAAAAACCCTCTGTAAGAGCATAAGAGATGAGAGAGGGGAAAATTATTTGTTTTGGTTATTTCCCTTTGTCTCTTTAGGCAGCTAATTTGCATACGGGAAGAAAGATCATTCATATTATTTCTGTCATGACAACTCTCGGAGAGATTGGCATGGTAATGGTCATGGATATGGCAATGTTAATGCATTTGGTCTTGGAGGAATAGATCTACACTGCTGCAGAGCAAGTACCGAGACGTGCAACTGCCAATACATTCACAGACATTGCTGTGAGCATTTAAGAGCTGTTGCTGCACATGTAACATACATGAAATAACCCCCTGTAGCAGATCTATACAGGTGGAGCTGGGGAAGGTGGAGGGTTTCTGGAAGCGCGTTGCAGACTGCTAACAGCGACACTACCAGTATTTGAATGTTGAGCAGCAAGCTCTTTGACCACTGATGCCACAGCAACCAATCAGCTGCGCTATGTAGATGACGATGTTATCGCTACCAGATTGAGTTAAGTGCCTGACAGCCTGCACCATCGAGAGTTTCATGACAGAACTTTGTATTACAAAAAAGTCAATAGTTGGAGTTTTCCAAAGTCAATATTTGATATGTGGTTTACTTTAACAGAGATATTAGAGCAATTGTACAAAATAACACTTGGGAGTAAGCAGATTCATTTCTTCTTATTTACAATATTGTTGCTGATCCAGTTCATGCCATCCTGAAAGACAAAATAATGAATGAATCATTGGTATCATAATATATATTTCAAAGATTTTATTAAAAAGATGATACAAATTAAAATTCACTATACTAACCTGTACACCTTCCCCGGATACGGCAGAACAGGCCTGGATCTGCCACTCTCTGTCCCGGTATGTGTGCAGGTTGAGGCCCTCTGCGATCTCACTGGCAGGGGAAGCTGTGGCCAGGTCCTGTTTATTGGCAAAGATGAGCAACGGCACACCCCTCAGGTTGTCCTCATCGGTGAGCTCCGACAGCTCCTGTGGAAGAAGGTCAACACAGAGTCGTCGAGAGGAGTCAAATAGAGGTTAGCATACGGTCAATCCCAAGTCATGTATTATTTGTATATGCTTTAATCCAGTGTGATTTACACTTACAGCGTATTCACATTAAAGATTTTGTTTGTGTGTCCCGTAAGGACTGAACCAAAGATCATGGCATTGCTAACACTTAGCTATCAGTTGAGTTATAGGGCCACTAATGTACAAACTGGAAAGACACTGTATTCATCTTCAGAGGTACATAGTTGTCATACAGTGCAGTGAAGTTTGATCATTGTAGGAGTGAGGACCTTTTGCTACCTGGAATCGTAACCCTTAAACGCATGAATGTTTCGCCGATCATTATTACATATTCGGCACGGATCTATATCTAACAGGAATGGTTATAATGAATTAGTAATACTAAGAAGGTTGATAGTTAAAAAAATGAATGTGGAGGAGGGTAGTGAATGACGTCCCGGGTCACTAAAGACCAGAGGGTATGCCTTTAAGGGTTAAATTCAGATTAATCATAATATTAATAGTTTATCTTAAAATAAACATTTCAAACTTCAGACTGTCATGAAGACCGGCATGATACAAAGGTGTTCATATTTCACTTCTCATTTCCACCATAACCAAATACATTGTTCTCTGTAATGCTTATTTTTTACACAATACCAAATTAATTATATTTTGAATATTTGGAGCAAGAGCGATGTAAAATTCCCCTGATTGTAACACTTGTGGTATATTTTTTTTTAGATGGGAAGTTAAAATCTGGTTTGGGGTCAAGCCCAAAATAATGCAATGCCGGCAAATAACTGGCATTTCGTTACTCTTCAAAATGAGGAACTAATTAAGGATACACAATAAAAAGTTTAAAGCCATTAACATGTATTGTTTGAAACTAGAAAGATTGTTTTGAAAACATTTATTCTGGAAAATTGGGAGAGAAAGGTTAATCTAATTTAGAAGTAACCCATCTCTCTTTTTATTTTTTTTGTGCCGACGGCTGCTTCAATTGAGCCTCGAGACAAAACATATCCAGCCTGTGCATATTACAAAATTTTGGGCAAAATGCTTAACGTATAAATATATTAGATAAAATGCTTTCCAGAAAAAAAAAAAAAAGAGAAGCTGTGATTGTCACAGACTGATTCTGTCTAGTCTTACCAGTCCTGTTTCCTCAAATCTCTTTTTGTCTGCACTGTCAATCACGTAGATCTAAAAAAAAATGAGAGAATGAGAACTATTAGAGAGAAAAATAATTTTTGACTGATTCACAGAATAGAAATCTAATTACAAATGTGACAGTAAACACTCTCACAACATGCTAGCTTGAGAATTTCCCCCCTTGAGCATTGCTGTCATACCAATAAATCTGTGTTCTCCAGGTACTTTTTCCAGAATGGTCGAATCTTCCTCTGTCCTCCGATGTCCCACACATTCAGCTTCATGCTATCACAGGTCACACTTTTAATGTTGAAACCCTGAAATAGCAAAATTAGCACATGATACAGCTGTGGATACATGTTTTGTAGATGTTTTGAACATGCATTTTAGTCCAGGACTAGCTTAAGTCTTGTCTGTGAAACAGGGGGTACATCTCACAATGGTGCTTGAAAATGACTGTATATCACAATTGTGACTATCTCACATTGTAAATTTTCAAAATGTGACTTTAAATCTCACAATTGTGACTTTCAATCTCACAATCGTGACTTCATATATCTCACATTGCACATTCACAATGTGACTATATGCCACATCTGTGACCATGTTGAGGGTGATACGTTACAAGTCACACTAGTTATGTAATCAGATTACTTTTTCAAGTAACTAGTAAAGTAAATTTAAATTTACAACAAAATATCTGAGTTACTTCTTAAAATAAGTAACGTGTTACTTTTTTTCCCATTTATAGACTGACACCTCTCCTGTTCTCATGTTGAGTGAAATCATGAGTAAGTGCAGAGGTGTTGTGTGCGCTGTGTGAACATGATGGTTATTGTAGTTAGACTAAATGTGAGCCTGCATTTACTCATCTCACTTGCGCAAAAACAGATTCAGATTCTCTTAAAATGAATAAAAACCGTGAAATGCAAACTCAGAATATTACACAAACCTGCAATATTAAAATATTAATTTACACAAATATAGGCTTTTAATCTCACTTTATTCACTACTGCATTTGCTGCTGACCAATTCAATCCAATTCAACCACACTAATAAGCAAAAATTACCTTAGATAAACATCACATTTGTGTTTCATTTTTTTTATTCCTTAAGTAAGAGTCTGCATCTGAAATCAAAGATGAAATCCTAGGCGAAAAACAGTATGTGACAAAAGATGTCTGAATTCACAGTACTCATAAAAGAGTAGGCTAAAAGTACCTGGATGACCTAATACTTCCGGGGAGATTCTGAAGTGTGCATATGATGGAAACTTTACTTTTCCATGAGGCCAAGGGAGAGGATTTGTGAATGGCAGTGAAGCGACGTAACCGACGCTGGTAGGTCACATGATAATGACAACATGGCGAATGTCCATGCGTTTACACCACACTCATTCATACTTTTTTTTTATCAGTCACAAAGTAATTACTTATTTACTTATATACTTATCCAAAATGATCTAACATTTACCCTCTCATGTTTTACTTTGAGGCAGAAATTGGCTTCCTTAATCGGGGACTTTCTTATTCAATAAACTCTTTGGTTTGATTGGGCCAAAATCATAAGCCCATAGATAGAGGCACGATGTATTTAAACTCCTAGTCTAAATTTATCCTGCCCCTAAGCAGCCTCCAACTACTGAGACTTTACGGTTAAGTAATCTTTAACCGTGGGATTAAAGACACTGTTATGGTGCTATTCTTAGAGAGGATCTTCTATCCCCACAGGCCTCGGCTCTTTACAGCTTTAACTGGCTGCAATATAATGGCTGTTAACAAAACTCGTGCTAAACAGCAAATAGTCTCACATTACTCAGGCCCCAGGATATTTTAAGTAATCGAGCAACAGTGTGCCAATATCTTAACTGTTAGCAAGCTGTGCACAGCGGAGTCCAAAATATTCCATGCTGAATGTTGTGTTAACAGCCATCAATAGCATCCACTGTACAAATTCACTGATTGACAATACTGTCAGTCAATGGTAGATCAATGTAAATTTTTTATAATTGACATTCATTATTTTTACGTCGGATGCATTCTCTGTGGCTGATTTCATGCTAATAACCAGCAATAATACACACTGTCATGACATGCTCTATCTCTAACCCCTCAACAGTAAACCAGACTGATCACATTTGATCCTATTAACTGAAACTTCCTTGGAAGTTTGAGATGCCATCATGTCTATTTATACCATTTATTTGGATAGTAGTTCCTTCTAGGACAGTCACCACCTTCAAATGGTTTCTTAGCAGGAGTTGTATGGGTGCTTTTTTGTTTGTCTCTGAGGGTTGTAGGTAGACCTCAACATAGTGGGTCACTTTCGTCACGCGACAGTGTTGTATTATATAAGACATACAATTGTTGAACCACATATATCCATATAGGGGAACAAAAGGCAAGATTGTTTTTATTCATGACAACTGAAACAACTGACATTTATAATTTATCGCAAAAAACAACAAAAATAATGACTTTATTCGACTATTCATTTTCTTCTCTGATGTGAGTTCACGAGAGAACTGAGAAGATGATGCTCACGATCATTTGATGGGAAAGTGTGAAAGTTAAGCCATTCATTTTGCGGCATTGATAAGGCACGTTTATGTTTTCTTGTTGGTTTCTCATGATTCGGACATCCAGGAAATGTACACTTTAGAACCATTTTAAACACTACATCGAGACCCATCTGCGTTATACATATTCTCAGTTCTCGTGCATGCGCTGTGGCGCTCTCGTGAACTCACGTTAGAGGCCCACACGGAAGAAAATGAATAGTTGAATAAAGTCGTTATTTTTGTTTGTTTTTGTGCACAAAAAGTATTCTAGACACTTGATAAACTTAAGGTTGAGCCACTGTAGTCACTTGGACTATTTTAATGATGTCTTTAACTTTTCTGGGCTGGCAGAAATTACCTTTCAGCCTATGAAGGAGGGAGACAGCTCTCAGATTTCATAAAAAATATCCTAATTTGTGTTTCGAAGATAAACGGAAGTCTTACGCCGTTGGAACAAGATGAGGGTGACAGAATCTTCATTTTTGGGTGAACTAACCCTTTAATACTAAATTTAATACTTTAATACTACTTTAATTTTTTTTAACTTGTATTTACTTTCTTAATGGAAGTCTGTTTGCACCTTACACTAAAACAAAGGTAAATGAGACTTTATTTGTCATAATTATGACTTTAAATCTCACTATTTTACTTGATACATCTTAACGTGAGTTTGTATCTTGCAAGTGTGAATTTATTTCTCATAATGGTCAGTTTATTTCTCATAATTGAGACTATGTACACTGTATAAAATTGTGTGAAATTATACAATGTGATTACAAATTACAGTGTATGTATACAGTACACACACACACACACACACACACACACACACACACACACACACACACACACACACACACACACACACACACACACACACACACACACACACACACACACACAAAATACTCAGTTACATAATTACACATTTCCTAAACCACCAAAAAGTTACCCCCATTGTCAAAGACCTTTGAAGGGGTTTTTCCACAGTAGTATTTGTCCACAGTCTGCCCTCTTTATCACTGATTAACCTGATTCCTCCAGTTTGGTTTTACGGCCTAGTGTTATCCAAGATGCAGCTAAAGATACACATTGGTTTTATAGCAAAGAATGACTTTAGCATGAACATTTCCAATTCACTGTTGTATGTAAACTGAAGTGTAACTGTCGAAGGCTTTGAACATATTTCTGCTGGATTTTTTAAACACTAAAAAAGCACAATAAATGTATTAGCCTGCCTCACTAGTAACTTCACACCTCAACAAATTAGTCTGAATTATTCGTGTTTTGCAAGTCATAACACATCCTTTAATAGTTGGATAAGCAGTAAACTTATATTCTGTAATGTCAGAGTGCTGTCGCTTCATAACCACATGTCTTAATTGTCAAAAGTTGTAAGACTTTTTTGATCTAGCATATAAAGAAAGTGTAAAAAAATCCAAAGCTTTGAAAGCCCCTCAAAGCTGTCCTTCTCACCTGAGTCGGGGTGATGGTGTTCACATCTTCGGAGGCAAGTTGTTTTAACAAAGTGGTTTTTCCGGCATTATCCAGACCAAGAAGGACTATCCGAAGCTCTTGCTCTGTAGTGCCCTTTAACTTCTCAATGACTGAAAACAAACCCTTGAAAACAAAATTTGTGCCTAAAATATCTGATTAAATAGTTTAATTTCAAGTTTTAGGTACATCCATCACAATGATTAACATTCATTAACTATTCTTTGTTCCAAAGAATTTCCAGATAGGCCCTTCAAGCAGATCGAAACATTTACCTTTTGGACTTCTCCCATAGTGCCGTGAATTTCGTGGTAGGAAGAGGATGCAGAAATAGATGGAAAGGCGCCGCTACATTCTATGTGGGATATATCCAGGTAAGTGTTGGGTTTTCTTATTGGTCCACTGTTTCTTGAGTCCTCTTCCCTCAGAATACGTGTTCTTCACTTCGTAGTGTGCAGTATCTTTGCTTCTCTACGTTCCTGGCCTTCCTCATATGTGACAGGGGAGGATGTGGAGGTGGGTAAATATGGGGGGGGGGGGGGGGTTGGATTAGTAGGACACAATTAGCAATCTCTCCGCCCGCCACCCCTCCACCGTCTCCTCCAGCACATCTCCAGCATTAAAGACTTACCTGGATTATCCTTAACCACCACCTGCTTTAGGATAGGCTTCTGAGACTCTCTTTGCTCCCTTCTTGTCTTCAATATGTTGTCTTCAACATGTTGCCCCCCCCCCCCAAATTTTTTATTATAATAATAAAAATTATTATCTCCCTGCATATTTGGTTCTCCTGCAGACCTTGAAATAGAGAGTCTTTATGTGCGAGATTCTACCTCATATTGAATTTTTAAAGCTACTTTACCTTCCTGAAAAAGACCTCAGTATATGCAGATATGTTTCAGTAGCAGTAGCCTATAATAGATATAATAGATGTCAACATCAAGACTTCATCATTCCATTGGAGGAACACTTTCTTGGGTTTGAAAACAGTCCTTCCCTCCCTTTGTATTACGCAGAAGAGCCACAATGTTCCTTTCTCCCTGTTAATGAAAGCAGTTGGGGGGCATCTCTATCCACAGAGCGGTCAGAATCCAGACTCAAAATGGTGAGTCTCCTGGTGCATTCCTAGGGTCCTTATCATTGCTCTGCAGACGTACTGCACTCTATTGTTGGCTGTTTGCTCCTGTAGGGATTCGATAATACTCTGGGGGATTAGGAACCAATTACTGAATGACCAACAAGCTCCAACAAAACTTTGAGAGTTGAGATATTACTCATTCTATGATGATAGTGTCTCTGTCATTTCCAAAACTGTTTAGCATGTTAATTACGACATCATTAGCAATAATTACATTACTTTTAGTCTTCATGATTACATTAGTCTACTAGTAACATATGTGTAGACTCATTTAATATTAATTGATCCCTTAGGAAAGAACAAAATCATAAATGGAGGAGGAGCTCGTTTTTTATGTTGTATTTTTACGCACCCCTTCCAAGGGGG
This sequence comes from Meda fulgida, assembly GCA_030578275.1. Taxonomy (NCBI): domain Eukaryota; kingdom Metazoa; phylum Chordata; class Actinopteri; order Cypriniformes; family Leuciscidae; genus Meda; species Meda fulgida. The sequence goes on along the minus strand of CM060636.1, from coordinate 18,807,463 downwards.
CACACCCTCTCGGTCCTGGGTGCAAAAGCCTCAGAACTTCTTTTTCTTTTCAGGTCTAGCTACTTTTTTGGTGGCGCGCTTCGCGACACGCGACTCACCATGCTTTGTTTCAGAGCTTCTCATTTTTGAGAAGCTGGATCTGGTTGGGGCTGGGTGGCCAACAGCCCCAAACCTTGGCCACGGTGTGGGAAGAACTTGTCAAAAGCCTCCTCGTGCCTTTAGCCTCCCGGACGACAGTATTTGACTGAGTCGCCGAATAGGCAGGAAGGCCGATGGCATGGGCCGTTTGCTTTGTCACGGGTAGAGACAGATGTGTGGCTTGGCGTAGCTCAGAAAACACCTCCTCACTGACGTTTCCCCCACCCGTGCCCAGTTCCTTAAGCAGGTCAGCCTGGTACTCCTGCAACATATTGTGTAGGGCAGCACCAGCCTGACCTGTCACCTGAAAAGCTTTCCCTACGAGCGTAGAAGTAATTCTGCATGATATGGAGGGAAGCGCTGGGTTTTTGAGTGATCATACGCTGCAACCGGGGGCATCATCGTATAACCCTGTGCCTTTGCACCAACAATAATTGAATATACCAACGTCACGAGCACAAAGACATGGGAAGAATAAGGTTTGTTCCATGATTTAGGTAATTAATCATGGAGATCTTGAAAGAAGGGGATGGTCCGTCTCTCTGATGCCTCCCCTTGGCCACCCGACAGAAATCTGTCGTTTAACTTATATCATCTGGGGGTCTCTTGTTCCTGTGGCCTGTCTAAATGAAGACTGTCCACAGTGCAAGTGACTACCTCAAGTAACTCATCGTAAGATCTCTCGTCTCAAGAGGAGTGCTCGGAGGCAGTACACCCGAACTCCATCTCCACACGAGAACTAGTGTCCTTAGCCCGGTCTGAAAGAGGCATTTCTGCAGAAGCAGGCTCAAGGACCTCACGATCTAGAGAGAGAACAAGAGAAAGTGGAGGACCCATCTCCTACCCTTCAGCCAGATCGCCACGCGAGCCCCATGATCTTGGCATCGAGGATGCGCAGGCTTGCTCTTCCCGCAAGAATGTGCGCCTGGAGCGGAGCCGTTTGACAGAGAATAAATCGCAGTGCTCACACTCTGCATCCTCGAGGGCTGATACAGCGTGATGTTCCCCTGACACAAGATACAGAATTCATGCGGATCATCCTCTGAGATGGGCTGTGAGCAGGATGGCACGCATCTCTTACTGGATTCACTTGACATGATTCGATTTTTTTTTCAACTTTTCTTTTAGAGAGAAAAAGAAAAGGAGTGAAAAAAGGTTTTAATCCTGCCTGCAGGTGAAACTAACTCCTAACAAAAGATATAGTTTGAGAGAGAAAGTTTTCAAAACGTCTATTTATAGCCTCTGATGTGCGCATTCCAATGACGTCATTATCAGAGGTTATTTATGCCAAATTCTACAGGGGACAGACAGAGGAGACTTGACGATCTCAGGTGAGTGTTGACGCCTGTCTCTTTTACACGCCTGGTGTGGCGACAGGTTTGGATAAATAAAGGCCGGTCTCAAATAGAGGCCTGGTCTGTTTTTTAGTTTCGGGTTGTATGTCATTCTCTAAAACCCGTCAGATCGTCTGTTTAAGTTATATGGTGTTATATACCAGTTATATGGTGCAGATAAAGCACGCAAGAGAGCTCTGCGCATCTGGTTGGGAGCTGTTTGCTCAAGCAAGGCAGGCAGAGTTAGCGGAGGCCGGAGAGGGAGAAGTGGAGGAGAGAGACGAGGAGGAGGAATTCGCCAATGAACTTGTAGTTGAGGATCGCGGTGATGATGATAGTGATGAATAGGGTCATTTTGTATCACATGATTGCAGTTGTTTTACAGGGTAGCCTTCATTCTTTCTTGTTAATGTGTTTCGGGCAACAAGTTCAAAGGCTCTATGAATATGTACCGGTAACGTCTTTGACAACTCGAGGTATTATGATATTCTCAATTCATTCAGTTAATGGACGGTCTGAGGTAAAGTCTTCAGACTGAAGACTTAGCAACGATTGTATTTAATTGTATAGTACAATCATAACATAGTACAGACATTATCTTAATTTCATAATGTCCTTAAACATAAAAATATTGCTGGCCATAAACTGAGAAAGTGCGCGTCCGGTGTGCGATACCTAGAGCATTCCTAGATGCGGCGCAGCGCTGCACTTCTAGTCCGGTGTGCGACCCCCTTAATTCTTACTGTAGTGTGGCGTGAGCTCAGAGTGGGTGGAGGAAGAAGAAGACGGGGTCGGCGAAATTGGGACTCGCACTTTATTCACAAATAACCAACAGAAAACAAAAAGGTGCGCTCGGGCGCGGCCGCTGTATCACACAGCAAAACAAAACAAACATGTAACTTGACACACAATTCTCGGCAGGGCTTTCTCCGTGTCTCGTGCGAGTCCCAGGTCTCTCTCACTTCTCTCTCTCAGCCGGCAGCTTATATGCAGTCTCCACGCCAATTACTGCAATCAGACACAGGTGTTCGTCATCTGCACTTGACCCACTTACTCACCGCGCGGCTCGCTGACTCCTCTCCCGCTACAGACTTCGCGAAACCACGCCCCCCTCGCCACATACCCCCACCGCCCATCCCAGGCCGGGGAGCCGTCCGGCCTGCAGCCTCCCCCCCCCCTCCTGGAGAGGAAGTCAGCCACAACCATCTGTGCACCCGGCCTGTGGATCACCTGGAACTTAAAAGGCTGTAAAGCTAGATACCAACGGGTGATCCGCGCGTTGGTATCCTTCATGCGGTGGAGCCACTGCAGGGGAGCGTGGTCCGAACAGAGGGTGAACTCCCGCCCCAGGAGGTAGTAGCGGAGGGTGAGAACAGCCCACCTGATGGCCAAACACTCTTTCTCAATGGTGCTGTACATCGTCTCTCTCTTAGAGAGCTTACGACTGATGTACAGCACCGGCCGCTCTACACCCTCCACCTCCTGGGACAGGACGGCGCCCAGCCCCCTGTCCGATGCATCCGTCTGTAGGATAAAGGGGAGAGAGAAATCAGGAGCATGCAAAAGCGGGCCGCCACACAGAGCAGCCTTTATCTGGGTAAAGGCCTGCTGACACTGCTCCGACCACTGAACCATATCTGGCGCTTCCTTTTTAGTTAAATCGGTCAGCAGGCTAGCGAGGTCCGAATAATTAGGCACAAACCTTCTGTAATATCCCGCTAGCCCCAGGAACTGTCTAACCTCCTTTTTGGTCTTGGGTCTTGGACAGGTCGCAACTGCTGCCGTCTTATCAATTTTGGGACGCACCTGTCCGTGTCCCAAGTGGAAACCCAGATACCTTACCTCCACACGCCCAATTGCACACTTCTTCGGGTTGGCCGTGAGCCCCGCTCTTCTCAGGACAGCCCGCAAATGCTGCATATGACGCTGCCAATCGGTACTATAGATGATAATATCATCCAAGTAGGCAGCGGCATATGCAGCATGCGGCCGGAGAATCTTGTCCATCAGACGCTGAAAGGTCGCTGGAGCCCCGAACGACCCGAAAGGAAGGGTGACAAATTGGTGTAATCCAAACGGCGTTGTGAAAGCTGTTTTTTCCTTGGACATTGGAGACAAGGGGATCTGCCAATAACCCTTCGTTAAGTCCAATGTCGAATAAAAACGAGCAGTACCCAGCCAATCAAGCAATTCGTCAACCCTCGGCATTGGATAAGCATCAAACTTAGACACCGCGTTCACCTTCCTATAGTCTACACAGAAGCGGACCGAGCCGTCAGTTTTAGGAACTAAAACTATCGGGCTCGCCCAGTCACTGCTTGACTCTTCTATTACCCCCATATCCAACATAGCCTCTAATTCAGTCTGAACCACCTTTTTCTTATGTTCAGGCAAACGATACGGGCGGCAGCGTACCACCACCCCAGGATCGGTCTTAACGTGGTGCTGAATGAGGTTCGTCCGGCCAGGCAGGGGAGAAAACACATCCGCAAAATCAGCTTGTACATTTTTCACGTCAGTGAGCTGGGAGGGCGAGAGGTGATCTCCACCAAGAGCAAGCGCGAGAGATTGCAATTTTGAACTCGCCTCAGGCCCGAGATCCTCCTCTCCGCTCACCACCGTCGCCAGCATCACTGACTCTGCCTCAACCCACTTTTTGAGGAGGTTGAGGTGATAAACTTGATGTGCTCCTCCCCTGTCTGTACGGGCTACCTCATAGTTGAGATCATTAACTCGCCGTGTGACCTCAAAGGGCCCTTGCCACTTTGCGAGTAATTTAGAGCTGGAAGTAGGGAGTAATACTAAACTCTAATAATAGTAATAGTAAACTTTATCTCCCGGTGCAAATTGGCGGAGTCTAGCCCCCCTGTTGTATAGCTGACTCTGTCTGCCCTGGGCCTGTAACAAATTCTCCATTGATAGCCGCCCCAAAGTGTGGAGCTTTGTTCTCAGGTCCAGGACATACTGAATTTCGTTCTTAGCAGCGGACGGTCCGTCCTCCCAAGTCTCTCTAAGAACGTCAAGCACCCCGCGGGGCTGCCGTCCGTAGAGGAGCTCGAAGGGGGAAAACCCCGTGGAGGCTTGGGGGACCTCGCGTACAGCAAACAAGAGGGGTTCTAGCCATTTATCCCAATTTTTGGCGTCCTCGTGAACGAACTTACGAATCATGGATTTCAAAGTGCGATTAAATCGTTCCACTAAACCGTCCGTCTGTGGGTGGTAGACGCTAGTGCGAATCGATTTAATGCCCAACAATTCGTAGAGTTCGCGAATCGTTCGTGACATAAACGCCGTGCCCTGATCAGTGAGAATCTCTTTGGGGATTCCCACTCGGGAGATTAACGAGAAGAGCGCGCTCGCAACACTTTTAGCCGAAATGTCACGAAGCGGGACTGCTTCCGGGTATCGCGTTGCGTAGTCCACCAGAACCAACGCAAAGCGGTGCCCTCGTGCTGACCGCTCTAATGGCCCGATGAGGTCCATACCAATTCGTTCGAAGGGGACCTGCATTAACGGAAGGGGGCACAATGGTGCTTTTGGATTGGCCGGTGGATTCACCAACTGACATTGACGACAAGACGCGCACCACCTGCGCACGTTCTCGTGAATGCCCGGCCAGAAGAACCGGGCCATGAGACGGTTTAGTGTCGCCGCCTGACCTAAATGCCCGGCCATTGGGTTACAGTGAGCCGCCTGAAAAAGCATTTTCCGGCGGCTTTTAGGAACCAACAACTGTGTTGTATCTTCCTTTGTCTGGGTGTCTTGGGTCACCCGATACAACCTATCTTTTAATACAGCAAAATAGGGATAAGAGAGCGGTTGGTCTGGCTGGAGCAGCTGGCCGTCGATAGAGCGGACCTGATTAAAGGCGTGTTTTAGAGACTCGTCCTGGGACTGCTCCAGGGGAAAATCATCGCGCTCTGAGAGAACAGTTCTCGCCAGAGCCCTCTGTTCCCCTGCAGCAGGTCCCAGTGGTCCCGGCTCAGCATCCCCCACCTGAACGACCGCTGTCTTTCCCTTGTTTTTTTTTCTCCAAGAGGCACCAGCTGATAACGACCCCAATAATTCATTAAAGGCAGGCCAATTCGTCCCCAAAATGAGTGGATGCCGGAGGTGCGGGTTAACTGCCACCTCCACACTATGCTTTTGCCCCCTAAATTGAATTACCACCGGCATTATCGGATATCTCACCACCACCCCGTGCACACACCGCACCTTAACCATGCGGCTGTTATCCAATGCCCCCGGTTGTATCAGACTTTGATGAATAGAGGTTTGGTTACAGCCTGAATCCACCAAAGCCTGATAAGTACCCCCCTTGATACTCACTGGTATCTGGTACAGGCCAGTTTGATCGGGGGCAGCCTGCGGCGCGTCGGGAACCCGGATCAGCGTCCCCACCTCCATCACCGGACACCGATCTATAAAGTGTCCCGGGTCCCCGCAGCGCCAACAGGCCGGCCCAGGCCTCCCCGCCGCTCCAGTGGCAGGAAGCGGGTCAAGGAATTGGCGTGGAGAGTGCAGGGCTACCGGACTCGGGACGGGGTGGTCGGACATGGCGGGCCCCCTGGGTGGGGCCCGGGATGCAGGGACGGGCTCCGCCGGAGTCCCTGTCCTCCACCTTGGCGCCGGCCGGGGCACAGGTTTGGGGACAAAAGGGGTAGAGAGAGAGAGAGAAGGAGAGAGAGAGGCTGATGGAAGGGGTTCACCGACCCCTGTGCACGCCACCATGTGATCTTCCGCCAGGTGGATGGCCTGGTCCAGCGACGTCGGGCGGTGGCACTGGACCCACTGAGCGGTTTTCTTAGGCAGCTTGGTGATGAATTGCTCCAGTACCACCTTGCTGATGATATCCTCGACGTCGCCTCCGTCGGCCATCAGCCATCTGCGGCAGGAGTCCCGGAGCTGTTGCGCCAGCACGAAGGGTCGGCCAGACTCCTCCAGGCTCAAGGACCTGAACCGCTGACGATGTTGCTCGGGGGTCCGGCCGACCCGCTGCAGAATGGCGCGCCTCAGATCTTCGTAGACCAGGAGGCTCTGGACTGGCAGCTGGTGGGCGGCAATCTGGGACTCACCCGATAGTAAAGGGATGAGCCGCACGGGCCAGTCCGATTGGGGCCATCCCCGGGCCTCGGCAGACCTCTCAAATAAGTCCAGGAACGCCTCCGGATCGTCCTGGGGTCCCATTTTGTTGAGAGGCAGGGGCGGGGCCGAGGCCGTAGCTGGAGCGGGGACGGCCCGAACCTCCCGGTCGAGCCAGCTCCGGAACAGCTCGCGGTCTTCTTGCTGGCCTTGGAGCAGCATCTGGAACCGCTGATCCTGCTCCTCTTTTACGGCCAGCAGGGCGTGACGTTGCTCCCGGTGAAGACCCGCGAGCGTCTGGATGAGATCCGCAAATGGCGTTCCCGGCGGGGTCTGCATGGCGGCGGCAGTCTTCTTCTTCCCGGGTTTCGGCACCAGTGTAGTGTGGCGTGAGCTCAGAGTGGGTGGAGGAAGAAGATGACGGGGTCGGCGAAATTGGGACTCGCACTTTATTCACAAATAACCAACAGAAAACAAAAAGGTGGGCTCGGGCGCGGCCGCTGTATCACACAGCAAAACAAAACAAACATGTAACTTGACACACAATTCTCGGCAGGGCTTTCTCCGTGTCTCGTGCGAGTCCCAGGTCTCTCTCACTTCTCTCTCTCAGCCGGCAGCTTATATGCAGTCTCCACGCCAATTACTGCAATCAGACACAGGTGTTCGTCATCTGCACTTGACCCACTTACTCACCGCGCGGCTCGCTGACTCCTCTCCCGCTACAGACTTCGCGAAACCACGCCCCCCTCGCCACACTTACATTAACTGATTTGTTAAACACATTCGAATTATAAATAAAACGTGATATAATGTGGTAACCTCCTTCTGTCATGCTTTCAGCCTTGCTATTTGTATCGTTATCTCTAGGCTTACACTCAATGAACAACATCTCAACACTAAATTAAAGGCCTGTCTCATATAGACGCATGTCTCAAATACAAGCCGGTGCAGTTCGGTGATTTGGGAAAATAAAAGCCCGGGCTATTATTTGAAGTTTTACGGTAATCGTTCACAATCATAATATTTTGGGATCCGTGGAATAAAAAAGTTTGAAAACTCTTGTGACAAGATACCAAACAAAATTTCTCATTAAATGAACTAGACTAAACTGTTTCTCTATGATTATTCTTCATATAAACATTTCTGCAAGCTCCACTAATTTTAAATATTAAGCAGTTAGCTCATGTCACTATATCCTATTTAAGGGCATCACTGTCATTCTAAAACAGCACACTTATAATCATTATTCAATATTTCTTTTGAGATGTGACAACCATATCTGTGAAGATCATGATAAGCGCTTTCTTTCATTTTTGCTAAGGGTCATTAATTACAACATTTGCTTTTTCCTCAGATGCACAGGAACACAAATGCCTTTGTTGCTGGCTGAGCTCGTCTCTCCAGCTGTAAGAGCGAGGGAGAGTGAGATGGTGAACGAGCTTATGGCAACACGGACTGCTGCACTGATGAATTGAGAGGAACAGGTGTCGACCATTGCAGAACAGAAGGAGCTTTCGTGACGCAAAACAGAACTGGTTCTGGATGGTTTTTTCGGTCAGGACCTGCTTTGGGCAGTTTTGACGATTGACTGGACATGTTTGTGAAGAAAAACTTATTCATAAAGCTTCCTTCAAGTCACAGTCTCCATTTAGGAAATACTGTACATAAAGAGGGACCTTTTTTGAAGAGCACCAGTTCACAAAAATGCGCAAAATAAACCAATTAAACCAATTGAACTTGACATTAAATGATCACCATAGATTGCCATTGAATGTAAAAGAGCAGTTTTCACAATTTGATGAATCTCTTTGTATTCCACAGGAAAAAAGACATGAGGGTAAAGATAATGACAGAATTTCAACAAATCACCTGTGAAAGGTGTGCTGCAGATAATCAAATGCAAATGGGTGAGACAAACTAACACTTTTTTTATCACAACAATTGTGCATTTCATTTCTGTCTAGATGGTCATTCATCCTCAGGTTTCTCTGGATGATTGTTGCCTGAATGTACGTCAGTGTGTTTTCCTTCTCAGTGACTTTTATACCCAGCGGTGTTGTATTTTATGGTGTTTGCGCAGTGACACGTTGTTTCTGTGAGCCAAGAAGTTCTAGCTCAGGTTTTGTGTAAGCTCACTGGTCTCCAGCACACAGCCAGCTTCATCATGGAGATCTCTCTGTCTCACCATCAACAGAAACCATCTGTCCAGTCAAGGGAAAAGGTACCAAATTTCCTCTTCACTTACTTTTGATATACAACTGGTTGGGTGGAAACATCTGGTCATGATACTATAATATTGGAATTTTTTCTGTTCAGGGTACAGTTATACAAAAATTATTTTGCTTCTCACAACTATATTTGTAGCTTTTTCCGGTGTTTGGATTTGGGCCAAATTGAAACATTTGAGTGTATGTTTAACTGTTTACTTGGTCTGAATAGTAATCAATTTACTTTTTTATAAAAATCTATGTATGTGTATATATGTTTGCATGTATGTATGAGTGTCTGTCAGATCCTAGTGATGACATGTGGAGAAAAGAAGTGGTCTAAGCACTGAGCCCTGAGGCATCCCAGTAACTGATGATCTATATACATGATACATGTTGTATATATATGCATATATGTTATATCCTCATACAAGGATTTAATTGTTTCGGTTACATTTTTCCATGAATATTTTTATGAAACCGTAAATTGATCATTCATACCATGAATGTATATCATTGTACAGTAAAGCTTTTATATTGTGAGGTTGTAATATATGAAAATATTTTTGTGTGAATTTTATGTCAGAGGACCTTGAGTTTCAATGAAATCACTAGAGGGTTCTCAAACCTCGCTCGACGCAACTCTTTCCGAAGGACCCTTGGGAGACACAACACCCTGTCAGACAGTCAGCCTCACAGCCTCAACAAGGTAAAAGCTTTGACTGATTTCAGAAGAGCCCTCATTTCCTCATCTGTCTACTATTTTTAGGCATATGGCGTTACTGCCATGATTTCTGCCATTAGCTGAAGATCCTGTTATGACCTTTAAATGTTGAATCATCTCAAAAGGGTAGATTTGCTTGTGTTTGAAGAAAACCTGATTGAAGTTCACCAACTGAAGTCTAGTGGTATATGGTATTTTGGTCATGATTGCTTGAGTGATAATGTTTTATCTAATTGCCGTGTGCTCTTTCAGAATCTGACCGGAACAGTGTCAATAACAACAAAAACAAATGTTAAATGTCACAAATACCCAATCATTTAATTCCAATTAATGTTTTCTACACGAATTACCTTATTCATTATGTAATGATGAAAGAACTGCAGCCATGGTTTTACTGTAAAAAAAAAAAAAAAGTTAAAAAAAGAGCTCTGTCTGAAACATGCAGGCGGCACTTCCTCTTGCGGCATGTTACCATGGTAAGACTTCCTGCTCGAGCAGGAAGTTATATTGTGTTCAGAGCTGTCTCAAACGCACATCAGAAACAACTCACTCATGCATTTAATAATCTAAAGTACATGTGATTCCAAGGATATGTCTCTGAAAGGGAATAACATTGAGATATGCAACGGACTTAAGGTATGTTCTAAGAGCCTGACTAAAAATGTATGTGCAGGTCTGTGTGCGCAAACAGTGTTGTCAAAGAATATGAGTTTAACATTTTTTTCTCCTCAAGTAGTTTTTAACCATATCAGGTCAAACTAAGGTTAAAAGTGGCCTTGACCTAACTAATGTAGAGTTTCAACTACTTTCTTTTAATCAGGGGTAAAAAAAAAAAAAAAATGTTTTAGGCACTTGTGCTTGTTTTTTTCCACAGATCATTGAAGATGTAAACTCTACTACATTACCCTCCGGGAATGAGACGATCAGAGAACAATAATATCAGTTAATATCCAATTTGAGGGAAAAAAAGAACAGCCATTTTATCTCAGACTCCAATTGTGTGTCTCATTTTGTTGCTTGTGAGCTCTTTCACTCAGCCTTTCTGGTGCTTGTGTGCGTCTCAATTGCCTGCAGGCATTGAATCAAACAGCATTTATAACCAAGAAATGTTATACTTCAAACCAAAATGTGTACTTCAACCGAGTCACTAATACCACAGATGAATGTATGCCATGATCCAACATACCTATTTTTGATTAGTATAATTAACACTCTGATCGATACCATTTCATTTTCTCCTACAGACACTGGCTGTTTCAGATGGAGGTAAGTTATTCATTAATAATGTTTTTTTTAGAGGAGATGGAGGATGAACGTTATGTTCTCCTCCATCATCTGCATCAGGGGGGAACAAAGGTCAGCAGTCCGTGCGGCCATGTGTTTTTATACTTTATCCACATGGCCGGCGAATAGTTCCAGTGCAGTCATACCTCTGGGTTTATCACTTTATATGTGACCTGTTTACATCCGGTTTTGGGGGTGGGGGTGTAACCACATCAGTTTCTCTCTCTGTTCAAGTGTCATTGTGAGACAGAGAGATTGGGAGAGAAAAACAGGTGGGTAGGCAGAAAGGCAGTCAGACAGAGGTAGAGAAAGTCATGTGACTGTCTGGAAGTGAAGACAATCATCGATCGCACCAGCATAATCATCAAGCGTCTGATGCTAGTCATTCATAAAGTGTGACTCGAACTCATGCTTGGGGAATTCCTCACATCACATCAGTGACACAAAAACAAGTGACGAGTGAAGTGTCGGAATAAAGGAAGAGAACTGTAAAAAGTGTCATCAACAGATTTTGGGTTGAGACAGTTGAGCAGCTCACAAACGTTAATGGGGTCACATTGACAAGCTCTTTCTTTAGCATATCTCACACATTCCCACAGCCTGAGGAAAGACAAAACAGGGCTAAATCAGCTCATGCATCCTTTGACAAAAGATTGAGATTCACTGACTAACATGTTTGTACACTGGATTTTATTTTCACGGTATTATGTGCCGTGCTTTTGAATTGACTTCACATTCAAATGGAAAAGTGTCTAGACCCTAAAACAAGACCCGGAGACCTGTGCAAAAAAAAATTCAGCACTGATACTAGTTTTTTTGCAATATATCTAAACAATATTTGCTGAAATATATATATATATATATATATATATATATATACACAGACTACCATGAAGTCATGTCTCTGCTATAGCACCACTACTATTAGACCATTAATGAATAACTACATTTGTGAAAAAGTTAGCATACGTTTACAAAACGTATATAATTTCAAAGAATATGAATGTGTAGTGTTTAAGCACTTAATTGCATATTAATTGCAATTAAAGTAACATTTATTATAGTTGAAATTGATATTAAATGCAATTATAGTGTTTTTTTTGACCCGCTTAAAGGGCCATCTTTATATGTAATTGTAAGTAATTTCTTCTATTATCATTGCAATGTTGTTCAAGTGTTCTTTCAAATGTACTGAAAAGCATTTATGGTAAACTAAAATATATTTTAATGTAATTTCTATTAAAACTATTTAAATATATTTGTAATCACACAATTGAAATAATGTTGCTGCAATTTAGTACATATAAAATATTAACTTTAAATCTAGGCTAATATAGAATAACAAACTACAATTAAAATGATAATTAAGTACTTTGCATGTGCTTTAGTATGTTAGTCAACACATCAGAATAAGTGTACTTATTATTTTTTACAAAAGATTAATATTGACTAAAGTCATTGTAAGCTTTTGAGATTTTTGTGAGATTTTGAATAGTAATTCCTTCCGATGGATTTGGCCATTACTAACACTTTAGTTATTACTAGTGTGTTTCCATCACTTTATAATATTGAGCCAAATAATTAATAGTTCCTATGAGTCATGACTATCACTAATGATCACACTTGAGTCATTACAATCCAAAACCTTACAAAAAATCTCAAAAGGTTACAATAACTTCAGTCAATATTAGGTAGTTATCAAACTTTTCACTTTAGAATACTGATCCAAAGTATAGTTTCTTTAGAAGCATGTGACACTTGATTAATTACTAATGGGTTACCATTACTTTATGTTATATTATACATTATGCATTATTCATGTTAATTATGAACCTGTATAAAGTAGTCATGTGGGAGGTATGAAAAACAGTAGTTACTGATTAGCTAATAGTGAACTACCACATTTGACTGAGCGCTATGACTTACTAATTCATTTATCAGAGGTTCTTGTTAGTTAATAGTAGTTACTTAATAATGCGTTACTCATTTGTTTTTTGTGTAGTTATTTATTAATGAAGGAACAGTATTCTAAAGTGTTTCCAAATATATTTTAAAGTGAAACTTTTCATTTGTGATGATTATAAAGTACTTAAAAGTGTTCTTAAGTTAAGAAGTTGACAGTTGTACTCTCTTTAAGTACTATTAAGTGGCTTTTTTATTTCCTTGATATAATTTCCTGCAAGTACAGTTTTTAAATATAGTCTACTTTTAAGTTTTAAAGTAAACAAATAAAAGGAAGTGCACTTATTTTTCACAATGGTATCTAAACCCTTAGTGTTGCATGACATGGTTTGTTTGCTCAATAGTAGGCTATAATGCCTACAGTATAATGCACTTTACCTAAAAGCTCATGTCAAACTTTATCTAATAGGTTAAGTGGGTCCCAATTTGCGTACTTATGCACTTTTCTAGGAATAAATAGAGTATTGTGTTCACACTGAAAATTCCAAATAAAAAAAAAAGCACTTTAAATGGATAATGCACTTAATTAACCGAAAAAACGAAGTGTGGAATGTTGGGCCCTGTCCCAAATGGCACACTTCATATGTACTTTCAGTCTTGTGGACTAACAATGGCTGCCGAGTCCATGAGACCGTAACGTGTCCCATTTAGTAATTTTAGGTTTCAGAAGGGTGCTCATTAGCGCCCCTTTTTGGTTGATTAAATTCCGATGTTGAATGACAAAATAACCTTAAAAAGTCCATACACTACACAGCTGAGTACATAAGTACATACTGTAAGTGCATAGTGGATAGTCCGTCATTTGGGACAAAACTGTAAACAGACCCTCACAATACACACAAATGCTTTAAGTTCAAATGCCAGTGCTTCTCAACGTCCTCTCCGTCTCGTGGGTGTTAGAACTGAATGTGCTGGAGGCCGATGAGCGCACAGCGACGCAGTACTCCAGCAGTAACTCCAGTCTGCCCACCGTGCCCAGTGAAGGGACCAGAGGTGTGGGTCAGGTGGCCAGCTGGGCCGTCAGCTTCGAGAGGCTGCTGGAGGACCCCATGGGTGTACGCTACTTCACGGTGAGTGAACTAAACAGGTGTCATTCCAAAGAGTGAAGATTTCTGGACACAAAAAAGCACATCAAAATCTGAACAAATACACAGATGAATGGGCTTTAGGGGAAGATATTGATTTGCTAACTGTGTTGGTTATTTTCACTAATGGATCTTCTAAAAAGCACTTGAGTTTACTGGGTGGGAAGGTTGCTGAATGATCTACTCACTTCTAATATTGTCAATTTAGTACTTTAAAAGCAATGCACTTAGACCAATTCAAAGTTAAAGCACCACTTCTCCTACAGGCAACTCAAGTAATATTGATATAAGTGTGATTCATTGCAATTTAGATTAAAGATCTATATTGCAATTATAGATTATAAAGACAAAAGATAAATAGATTTCAAAACAGTAGATTACAAAACAAAAGATTATAGATTAAATTAATATAGATTGAATCGTAAGACAGCCCTAAAAACGGGCTGATTTAACATTTCTTGCTGATTTTCAAGCAAATCTACTGAATATAAAAGTCTGACTGTCTTACTCGGCAGAGAAAAGCAGAAGCGGTGTCCTAGAAATAAGCCTTTGCTTCTAGTTTCTCTGTGTACACGTCATATACTTCTGCACTTACTCTCTTCGTAATAAACTTCGAAAATAAAGATTTTCGTAGAGAGATGCTGACATGTTGCTCGGCGCTCTCCTTTGTTTACCGACCACGCAGAGCAAGCAACTTAACCCTAATTCATTGTGAAATGTGTAAAATCAGAAGAAAAAAAAAAAAAACAGGAGGTGAAGAGGAAATCAGCCCACGGTATGATTCACTGTAATTATAGGTAACTGAGGAGGTGTGGAGAATGTTTCAGAAGGGAGGCTAGAAGAGATTTTGTGGGGGGGCAGGAAACATTTGGGTGTTTAGGTGAGAGAGCTCTTAGATAGATAAACCTCTGTGAATTCCTAATTTGGTGGCCAACGGAGATACCAACCAGAACCAGAAATTAAATTGTCTAAATTGTCTTGTTTTTAATAATAATACAGGTGATAGTATTTATCATGCCCACCGACACATGCAGTTCATCCAGATTTGAGGCATATTCTTAGCGTTACATTTTGTCTGTATGCACCAAAGGCATTTCTGAAATCTGAGGTCAGTGCTGAGAACATCTTATTCTGGCTTGCGTGTGAAAAGTTTCGCAAGATACCGGCCAATCAATCAGAGCAGGTAAATCTCCGTTTGGTATATCTAACCACTATTGTATCACTGTTTCTCTTACTTTCTAAATCCAACAGAAAATGTAAATATTACATTTGTTTTCTCACCCTAGCTCAAGAGAGAGGCATTGTCAATTTATAACAGCTTCCTGTCCAGCAACGCAACTTCTCCCATTAACATAGATGACAGGGTACGAGTCGAGGAGAAAGATATTCAAAACCCTCATGCTGACATCTTTCAAAAAGCCCAACAACAGGTATGTGACATCATATCAAGTAGAAATGTCAATCGAAATAGATTTCAAGAGCATTTTATTGATAAGAATATAGTGTAGGGAGGATTGCCCTTTGTGAGCTAGATCTGCTACGCCGGCATGAGCAAAGACCTAGGTGGTTCTGGGGAGGAGGAGGGCCAAAAATATGTATTCTCATTGTGCACAGAAGCTACTGAGTGGAATGTGAATAAAGGTTGTGTAGATTAGAAAGAGAAATTGATTGGTATATTGGAATAAAATGTTCATAGAAATGCTACATAGAATGTTCAAGGATATTTCTATCATCCCACATAGTTGCATTGTACAAATACATTTGATCTGAATACTACCACCACTACTATTATTACTAATCAATGAGGCTGCTACAAGCCTAAGGGGGGTTCGGGGGGTACGCCCCCCGTAAGAAAATGTTGTGCATTTTAATGTTAAATTCATCAATCTGGTGCACTTTGAGAGTTCAAAATTAAAAGCTCCAAGTGAGCAAATTTAACAAAGAAAAATTCAAACCTCTTTTAGTTACATTGTCTGTCTACATTACACCACAACATAATAATTATTATAATATGAATCCCATGACAGTAATAGCCATATATTGTAAAACAAATGCAATGAAAAATAAAGGAAACTTTCACAATAAGTTTTGTACAAATTTCTATACTTGAAAGTAAGATATAGCCCAGCTAACAATTTTAGATTCTGGGAACGTTAGTTTTTGGTTCCCAGAACATTTCTAGAACGTTCCCTTAAGGTTAGGGGAACGTTCCCGGAACGTGTTTGCTGACCCAGCACCACCAATTAAACAAAACAAAACGAATGGGTCGCTGATGTACGAGTTTTATGGGCCGTTCAGACAAAAAATAAATAAAAGTATGAGATGTATCGGCCCAAAAAGCACATCGGCCCACCGGGAATCTCCCGGTAGTCCCGATGGCCAGTACATGCCTTTGCACAATACTAAGTAAATTAATTTCGTTTGACACCTTAATGGCTGAGATGAGAAGACTTACCTATACTTGGCTTTCTTTTTATCTTGTTCCTTTCTCCTCTTTCTTCCCTGTGCACCAGAGGGTTTAGCCCGCTTCATTTTCGATCAACGCGCCAGCACTTGCCTGACGTAACGTAATGCAACTCCCCCTCCCCCCGTTAGGAAATGACCGACAATAATCATCAATTCAATCTAATAATCAAGTTGACAAAAAATGAAACGTGTGGCTGAGAGGGCGCCTTAGGATGATGATCATGTTTAATAAAAATGTTTTATTTCGCTTGACATTTTAATTCTATGATTAATGGAAAGTAGGCCAAGGGCGACACTAGAGGGCGCCCGCGCCCCCAACACATTTGTCGCCCTATGGGCAATCGCCTAGTTCGCCTATAGCAATCGCCGGCCCTGCTCCAAACCAGCATTTTCAACAACTTCAAAATCGATATTTTTATCTATAACAGCTTCTTTACCAGATCCACCATCAAGTGACAGTGACTCTAAAATTTTCAATGTTTGACACTAATATTTGCTCTGCAGTAAATTGCTAAGCCATTTTAAATTTGGCTGATGATTCTTTCTATTCTTTTGTTTTCTGCCTGCTGTAACTATGAGTGAAACGTCACTTTATCATTGTGTATCAGACATTGCCACATTAAGGAATATAGGTGAATTGCATTTATTCATCAAATATTCAATTATTGTTGTGCATAAAAAATATACTCACTCTGTTACACACCTCAGGTCGTAAGCGACCATACAAAATTATTATTATTTTATTTTTTTACAAAAAATGATCGGGAAAACAGGGATACTTTTGTAATTTTATCATTTTTTCTTGTTATATTGTTTAATGAATTGATTGAGGAATACTAAGAAGGTTGATGTCTAACTTAAAAGAAATGAATGAGGAGGAGGGTAGCGAATGACGTCCCGGGTCACTAAAGACCCGAGGTATGCCTTTAAGGGTTAAAGCAGAAAAAAGTTTTCATTAACATTTATTCATTTGGTAAGATGCTTTTATCCAAAGTTATGTACATTGCATTCAAGGTATACATTTTTTGGGATCAGGTTATATCACAAAATCGAGAAAAATGACTACATTTCAGGAGTGCCTCAAGTAAATAATTTCATCACAAGGTTTCAAGAAAAGAGGAGCCTCTGCTCATGACAGTGCATACCAAGTGCATAAAGCGTTCCATGTACATGGTTAGTGATGCAATAATATAAACTAGAGCATTCCCATTATAATCAGCAAAGTTGTTTTCACTGCAAGAAGGCACCGTATTAAGTGTCTTTTTTTCCCCGATCAATTTCAAATGCTTTCAGCCTCAACAAATTAGTAGACTTTTGCATCTGTCAGACAAGCAGCGGGAAAAACTGACACTGGATGCTATTGTAGTTTTGCCCATTTGTGTGGTGTAAAAACAAAGATATGTGTCATATTGAATAAGTTGTTACATTCGTGACAAAGACGTACTTGTTGTGTCATGTGGTAAGGCAAACCACTTTAGTGTAAGAACAGACAGCAATCATGACTCAATTATCCAGAGCTACTAAAAGCAATCAACTCAAGAGCCCACCCTCCTTTGACTCCCTCTTGAGCAGAAGTGTCCTCCTTACCTGACCTCTCCATTCTCTCTTCCCCCTTTCAGATCTTTAAACTGATGAAGTTTGACAGCTACACTCGTTTCGTGCGCTCACAGCTCTATCAAAGCTGCATGCTAGCTAATGTGGAGGGCAGGCCTCTGCCAGGGCTGGACTCTCGTGGCAAACCCCTCACGTCAACAAAACACGCCAGCAGCACTTCACCCAGAGAGCAAGTCAAGTTCGAGAAAACTAAGGAGGTAACTTGATATCTCAATGTAACATATGACTACATTTGATCTTAATAAGAGATTTATATGAGTTTGTTGTTTTCCAGAGGTTAAAGGCGAAGACAAGTACAGCAGAGGGTGATGATGTGGTCGAGAGGAGGAAGGTCAATCTGCAAGGCATTATAGGAAAGGAGAAACGCAAAGAGAAGAGAGGGTCCTGGGGAGGTGATTTTATGATGTCAAAACCCACCTAACCCACACATGGTTTTAAAAAAGGGCAAATTTATCTAATAATAGGTTTTTAGACCATCTAATAAAATCTCTTTTCTCTGTTGGCCATTTCCAGAATCACCTATCAGCTTCAAGACTGGACTTGTGAAGAGTTCAGAGGTAACTTGCTACAAAGTCTGTAGATACCAGCATTACACAGTGCCATACCAGTACTGGTATCAATACATATGTGTTGTTGCAGGTTGAGAAATTAGTGGCACGCTCTGCAGACGGAGGGGTTGATAAGTATTGCTGTGTCTTCCTGCCCGATGGTACGGCATCTCTGACCCCGGCCCGACCTGGTGTCACCGTCCGCAAAATGCTCACCGGCGTATGTGAAAAAAGAGGCCTTCCTCTGTCAGACATCATTATTTATCTACAAGGCAAAGACAAAGTAAGAAGTGCAAAACATTTACATGTACATTACCAGACAAAATGTCTATATATGAATCTCTTTACAAATTATTATTATTATTTTTTTTTTGTGATCTCCCATTGGGTGTCACATATAGCAACCGCTGTCATTGGACCAGGACAGCTCTGTGCTGAAGGATCAGCAGGTGTTTTTGGAACTGAGGGTCACATTTGCGTGAGTGTTGTGCAAAAAAAAGTCACCCAAAAATGAACATTCTGGCATCATTTACTCATCCTCATGTCGTTCCAAACCTGTATGCATTTCTTTCTTCTGTGGGACACAAAAGGAGGTATTTAGAAGAATGTTGGTAACCAATCGGTTTTGGCTGGATTGCATTGTTTTTTGTCCATAAAATTAAAGTCAATGGGAACCTAAATTGTTTAGTTACCAGCATTCGTAAAAAAAAAAAAAAAAAAAAAAAAATCTTCTTTTGTGTTCCACAGAAGAAAAAACATCAGATTTGATACAACATGAGGGTGAGTAAATTATGACAGACTTTTCGTTTATGGATGGACAATTCCTTTAAAATCAAACAATCAGTTTGAATTGCCTGTTGTCACCAGGTGTTAATATGTGCATATGTGTTTCTCGTACAGGGTAAAGGTAGCATTCGCAGGTAAGACGGTGGCTGTTGTGGTGAAGTCCAATAAGACCCTGCAGGACGCCCTTACGACGATGCTTAACAAATACCGCCTCAGGGCACAGGACGCAACTGTTACCATGGTGAGGGGGTCTAGATTGGCCAGAACAAGTATTTCGTTCTTTGTTGAAACTAATAGTTTGACCTTTTGTAATGGACCACAAGATTACAGAGTTTCTCTTGTTATTAAACTGCAGCTGCAAAAGTAGGACAGTGCCAGTACTGAACAAAATCATTTAATGTTTTAATGTTCATCAAAACCCTTACACACAGAAACATGAAAAACGCAATACAGTCAATATGCAGAAGAAACCTCCACATGCTCTAGTATTCTTCATAGTTATGTACAGTAACATCAATTAACAAAGAATTGTGCCTTCACAACCCTAGTGACCAAACCAAAGACTCTCACTCTAACTGTATGCTATTTAGACATACTAAATGCTAATTAATCTACTCGTCATACAATCCAAATCCTAATTACTAAATACTATTAGAAATGACATTGATCTGTCTATATCCACATTTGCAGCATAAGTCATGTGCTCACGTTTTCTGTCCTCTGTTTTCAGAGTGGAAGCGGACAGATAATAAATATGAACACAGCTGTCACCTCTCTGGCCAATAAGACACTAATTCTAGATAAACGTAAGTAACAATTCTATTTTAAATTCTATATCTTGCAAGTTTCATATTGTAGGTCTACTGAACAACTGAATTCACTGAGTGGGAAGACTGACACATGGATAGATGGGTATATAGATATAGAAATAGATAGAAATGTTGATAGATAGACAGACAGAGATAATTACATAAGCAGACAGACAGATATATATATATATATATATATATATATATATATATGTATAGATAGATAGATAGACAGACAGACAGACAGATTAATATATATATATATATATATATATATATATATATATATATATATATACAGGTCCTTCTCCAAAAAATTAAACTTTCATATATTTTAGATTTATTGCACACCAACTGAAATATTTCAGGTCTTTTATTGTTTTAATACTGATGATTTTGGCATACAGCTCAAGAAAACCCCAAATATATCTAAAAAAAATTAGCATATCATGAAAAGGTTCTCTAAACGAGCTATTAACCTAATCATCTGAATCAACTAATTAACTCTAAACACCTGCAAAAGATTCCTGAGGCTTTTAAAAACTCCCAGCCTGTTTCATTACTCAAAACCGCAATCATGGGTAAGACTGCCGACCTGACTGCTGTCCAGAAGGCCATCATTGACACCCTCAAGCAAGATGGTAAGACACAGAAAGAAATTTCTGAACAAATAGGCTGTTCCCAGAGTGCTGTATCAAGGCAACTCAGTGGGAAGTCTGTGGGAAGGAAAAAGTGTGGCAAAAAAACGCTGCACAACGAGAAGAGGTGACCGGACCCTGAGGAAGATTGTGGAGAAGGACCGATTCCAGACCTTGGGGGACCTGCAGAA
The DNA here is from genome assembly GCA_030578275.1 of Meda fulgida. Taxonomy (NCBI): domain Eukaryota; kingdom Metazoa; phylum Chordata; class Actinopteri; order Cypriniformes; family Leuciscidae; genus Meda; species Meda fulgida. The sequence goes on along the minus strand of CM060636.1, from coordinate 18,786,595 downwards.
GCAGTGGACTGAGTCTGGAATAGAAACATCCAGAGCTGCCGTGCACAGGCGTTTGCAGGAAATGGGCTACAGGTGCCGCATTCCCCAGGTCAAGCCACTTTTGAACCAGAAACAGCGGCAGAAGCGCCTGACCTGGGCTACAGAGAAGCAGCACTGGACTGTTGCTCAGTGGTCCAAAGTACTTTTTTCGGATGAAAGCAAATTTTGCATGTCATTCGGAAATCAAGGTGCCAGAGTCTGGAGGAAGACTGGGGAGAAGGAAATGCCAAAATGCCTGAAGTCCAGTGTCAAGTACCCACAGTCAGTGATGGTCTGGGGTGCCATGTCAGCTGCTGGTGTTGGTCCACTGTGTTTTATCAAGGGCAGGGTCAATGCAGCTAGCTATCAGGAGATTTTGGAGCACTTCATGCTTCCATCTGCTGAAAAGCTTTATGGAGATGAAGATTTAATTTTTCAGCACGACCTGGCACCTGCTCACAGTGCCAAAACCACTGGTAAATGGTTTACTGACCATGGTATTACTGTGCTCAATTGGCCTGCCAACTCTCCTGACCTGAACCACATAGAGAATCTGTGGGATATTGTGAAGAGAAATTGAGAGACGCAAGACCCAACACTCTGGATGAGCTTAAGGCCGCTCTCGAAGCATCCTGGGCCTCCATAACACCTCAGCAGTGCCACAGGCTGATTGCCTCCATGCCACGCCACGTTGAAGCAGTCATTTCTGCAAAAGGATTCCCGACCAAGTATTGAGTGCATAACTGAACATAATGATTTGAAGGTTTACTTTTTTTGTATTAAAAACACTTCTTTTATTGGTCGGATGAAACATGCAAATTTTTTGAGATAGGAATTCTGGGTTTTCATGAGCTATATGCCAAAATCATCAGTATTAAAACAATAAAAGACCTGAAATATTTCAGTTGGTGTGCAATGAATCTAAAATATATGAAAGTTTAATTTTTATCATTACATTATGGAAAATAATTAACTTTATCACAATATGCTATTTTTTTGAGAAGGACCTGTATATACTGTATATATATATATATATATATATATATATATATAGATAAACAGACAGACAGATAGACAGACAAACTGACAGACATAGATAGATAGACAGACAGACCTTCCATTTGTGTAGTTGTTGTGGGCTCTTTCCCTGTTTCCCTGCACAACATTAAACCTCTCACAAACTGCACCCAATTGTATAACCAGTTTGGGTCCTAAATGTCACATTAGGAAATGATGATTTTATTCTTACTCTCTGGAATCAGTCTTCATAAAGGTACAGTTCACCCTAAAATAAAACTTCTAAACTGTTGACCAATCTAATCTTGCAGGTGTTGATCAAGCCAGCGGCTCAAAAGGGAGCTTCTCACCTCCTTCATTACAAGTGAGTCTACTGCTTTAGATCAGCGTATCTCAATATCTTGATATTCTCCAGTCCTTCTCTGAGGTCTTATCTCTCCAGCATCTGTCACCAGGATCGGAGAGGTGCTGTGGATGCGAACATGTTCCCTCCAGGGAATTCTCGATCAAATGCCCGACAGAAGAACCCTGGATTGAGGAGAACCTACGACATGGAGGGTAAATGAGGATTATCTTGTTTCTATTCACTGGTCTTTATAGTACTGTAGAACACAACCTGTTTATCTAAATGTCTTTATCTAAATGTGCTTATCTCTGGATTTTCAGGTTTGGTGGAGTTGTTAAACCGAGCACAGACCTGCAGTGCTGATGATCAGCGAGGTCTCCTGAAGAAAGAACATCTAATGCTGCCTCAGTTCCTTCAGTTACCCCTGGAGGAGGCTGAGAACAACAGATCGCTGGAGGAGTCCTGCTCCAGTATGGGGTCTCTCGAAGTGGATTTTCCGACAGGACAATCAGACACATTAGGGGAGGGACCATCTGAGAGCCAGTGCTCAAACCCAGCCCGAGAAACTGTGGTGTGAGCTTAATGGACCCGTTACATCCTTTGCTTCAATGATCAGTCACACTGGAACATGAAGAATAGAGAATAATGTTTCAGGGAAGTGAATGTTTAATGATGGACACTTGTTATTAGGATTATTATTTTTTCTATAAAAGCAGATGCTACAAAATATTGTTTACAGTAGATGTGATTCTGCGCATGTTAATGTCTAGCTGCTTGTATTTATTTTAAATTGATTCACATAACAAAAATACATTCTATCTGTTTTAATGAAGACATGCATTGCATACTTCCCTTAAAGGTTTCATTGAGGTTTTCAAAACCATTCGAAATTGGTTTTGGCAACACTTCATTATGTACACTTTACTACATTAAAATCAGTTGATGCGTTATCACGAACGAGCAATTAAAGCATTAAACTGGGTTCATTTTAATTTATAAATGTAAATAAAAAATTACTTTTAACATTAAAACCTATTCGATTATGTAAAAGTTAACATCATTATTTTTCAGGTCTTTAATGACTTTAACAAATCCCTTAATGGGAAACAGGATATTTTTCAATTGTGACTTGATCGGTTAATAAAAGTACGACTCAAAGTCAAACCTCCTGAAAAATACCTTCTAGTGAGTACGTTTGACTAGTATGAAGGCCCAAGTTCACCTTGAGTGCATCTAATGGTTCTATTTAATGGTGATTTTAAAATATAATTATAGGTAAAATACATAACCGCATTAACCGTCCTGAGATATTGTGGCAACTGTGAGAGTCACAGCCCTAGACTCTGTTAACGGTTTAATATAAAGTGGTCTTTCTTTGTACACATTTTCTGACAGTCAATCATTTTGCCCATTTTCAGTGGGGAGTTCATATGGTAAAATGAAAGCTGAGCGCGTGATAGATGAATCAGTTTTCATTTTAGAAGAGTGCAAAATATTCATGATATTTCAATATCTTTCAGCAAACGAAAAGGAATAAGAAGACAGGGAAATCAAGTGATCAAAAAGCAAGAGTTAAACTTTTTTTTTAATCACCGGAGGGATCTATGCTTATGAAAAAGCTTGCTTGTTGACAGGTAAAACATGTTTAAATTAGTTGGCGGAAGTTGTAGAATAACTAACGTCCTTTTCAAGACTAGAATTAAATTAAGGCAGTATGGTTTTAGAAAAGTTGCATTACCCTACAACTGTAGGCAACAGACTGTAGCCTAAAATACTTGAATTGATATTTTGTGATTATTTAAAGGTACACAATGTAACTTTTGGCCCTCTAGCAATAAAAAACAAACAAAACTGCATGTATTTTGAGGAAGAACATTGTTTTGGTTGTGCTTTAGCTCTGCGTGACTGTGCGGATGAATATGGTTATCCTACAGATCATATGTGACCCTGGACCCCAAAACCAGTCACATGGGTCAATTTTTTGACCAAGATTTCAAGATATCCTATACATTAAGATATATTATATATTATCTGAAAACTGAATAAATATACTTTCCATTGATGTATGGTTTATTAGGATAGGACAATATTTGACCGAGATACTATTTGAAAATATGGAATCTGAGGGTGCAGAAAAATTAAAACATTGAGAAAATCACCATTAAAGTTGTCCATATACGATTGTGCTGCATTCACTCACAAAAATAAATGCTTTATATATTTATAGTAGGAAATTTACAAAATATCTTCATGGAACATGATCTTTACTTAATATCCTAATGATTTTTGGCATAAAAGAAAAATCGATAATTTTGACCCATACAATGTATTGTTGGCTATTGCCACAAATATACCCGTGCGACTTGTGACTGGTTTTGTGATCCAGGTTCACATATAACATTCACTACTACTATCCTTAACAGATATAACCAGTTAAGATGGAAGTGGATCTCAAGCCGATTAGCTGAAGACGTTACTGTAGCTATACCCATTAATAGCACAGCACTACGTCATAATGAAATGACCCTTCACAATAGATTATGCTTTATAATGAACTTTGTTAGCTACATATGACAATTTATCTCTTCAATAAAATACCTTTCTGACCTGTTGGTTAATAAGAACACCATCTCTGCATAGCTTTTGCAACATTTCAAATCCCTCAGTTCTCACCCTCTCCGAAAAGCCAAGCCAATGTTGATTCTTGTTTTATTACGAGCTCTGTTGAATTCTCTTTTTGCCAGCAAACTCGTGAAAAACATCCCATCAGGTCTAAAATATAAACATTTATAATAGGCTTACGATAGTGAATCAGGGTAAGACAAAACACGTTTTGGAAGAAGAAACGTTTTGATGTATTGACTCATTAAAAATATATATAAAAAAAAAAACATAGTGTACTAATAGCCTGTGAGGCTTTAAGTGAGGTCAACTGTGAATTGGGAAACATTTCAGAGGTTGTTACAAGCAATTACATTTTGTTGAAAGATTATGAAGATGATTTTCTACTGATGAAATTCCACAAGACCGTTATATACCATCAGTTTTAATTTTCGTGATGATTTCAATGGCCTAAAAGATTGATAATGTCTGTGTGGAGATTGAAGATTTGAGTTTTGCTCACTCCTGATGTGTCTTCCGAGGACATGCAACTGCCCCGGGGGTGAATGAAGAGAGAATGACAGAAATGGAAGGAGGTAAAATAGAGGCAGGGAGGGAGATGCCGCTCATACATGGAGTGTATTCTGCTCGTAACCTTGATGCTAATGGTTCGCTAGAATTTAATAACACACAGAGGCCAAACACACACACATTTCCCCCTGGTGCACCTTGTCCTCTGGAAAGTCTTCATCAGGGACGTTATATTTATCTTAGGTAATCAGACTCAATCAGATGCTGTGGCACAAGCTGAGGCACAGATAGAAAGAGAAAGAGAGAGAGAACGAGAGGAGGGATAGGAAGGCAGGGAGAGTGAAAGAAGAGTGAAGAGAGGGAGACGAATCTGAGAGGTGAGGATTCTGCCTTACATCACTGAACGTGTCTTGCTGAGGATACAATTGTTACTGTTCTAACTCGTATGCAAAGGTCCATTTTCTGTTGTTTCAAACAGAACTGCTGCAAGACTGTCTGTCCTCAATGAGTAAACACTGAAATATCAACAGGTAAGAGCACTTTAACAAACTCCAATACGTAATGTGTCTTTTATATTATCTTTTGTTATGCTAATTACAGGATACACACCGTATTTTTCTTTTTAGATTAATTTATGCATTAAAGAATTGTAATTATTATTTTAATCTGGGATGTTGATGTCATCTTAACCCTGTGTGTGTGTGTGTGTGTGTGTGTGTGTGTGTGTCAGAAGAAGAACAGAGAGTTTCACACACACACACACACACACACACACACACACACACACACACACACACACACACACACACACACACACACACACACACACAGATGCTTGTTTATCTTTCATGTTGGTAACTTTCCATCAACTTCTATTGTTTTTAATACTGAGCTAATGATATTTTCTATCCCCCAATCCAACACGTAATCATTGTCAGTTTCATTAAGACATTATTTTGCATGGTTTTTTTTGGTTTGTTTTCCACTTCCAACCACTTGATGTCCTGATTTCTTAGAGGGGTGGGTTAATGGGCGAGTAAATGTATGGGTTTTTTCAGATATTTGATCTAATGGACAAAATAAGCTCACGCAATTTACATATGAATGCAACCTTAGACGATGGAAAAACAGACGGAGAGCAGCAGCTTTCGTTTCTGCTCTGACAGCCACAAGACCACGCCGAACGCTGTGAGTGTGTCTTAGAAAACAGAAATGGTGAGAGAACATTGTGCTTGGTACGTTTTTCTTCTTCAAATCAAACTTAGGTCTTCAGCTGACAATGTTTAAATCCCATCTGGATAGCGCGCTTCCAATAGTGTTTACACATTTGGTCAGTAGGTGGAGAGTGGGCGGTCTTTTGTGGCATTCAAACACATGGACTTCTACACTAATGGTGTATTTACAAAACAACAATGTAGGCCTACTAAAAATGAAAAATGATCTGTGCGTTTTTCGCATACAGGCGACAATGTTTTCACAACGAGACGAAATGATGCGAAACGATTAAAACGCTTTATTCTGCTGCCAGGACAGTAGTTGGTGATGTCATTTTGTAAAGAAGCACTATGTGCCTATAGACTGAACACGTAATCTGCATGCCTTTACACAACACCGTTTTCAACTAAAAACGTAAAACTTTTTATGCCTTTTGACAGACTATTTACATGACAATGTGTTTTGGAGGCCTGAAAAGGCAAACTTCTGAAAACGGATTTCAAAGTGCAAGTGTTTGACAATTATAATGTAAACGTCTCCGTGTAAACTACAAAAACGTGAATTTGTGAAAACTGTGTCGTCATGTGCGTGCGTATTACATGTTCAGTCTATAGCAGTGTAATGTTTATATACAAAGTGGCATCGCCAACTACTGGCCTGGCATGAATAGTAGTGTTTTTAGTCATTTTCGCAGATCCACGTTAACAGTGATCGTTTTGACAACATTGTCGCCTTTGTACGCGAAAAAAGCAAAGGAAATAATTTTCTACCAGAAAAACTACCAGTACAGCTGGTATTTATTCCATAAAAAGTATTAACAGATGGTAGTGAGCTACAATGATTCTTGTTTAGTAGTATAGAAAAGTTTTTTGGCGTAGGCCCTGCCCTTAGTCCGAATCCTGGGGATGCAGATTCAGCTAATCCTGCCTGTAGATGAAGGCAGTGGCGGAGCCTAACCCTGATGATGGACAGGGGCCAACCTGGTGGTGGTGGGGAGGATGGAGGGGAACATCATCAACTGCGAACGTGAAACAGAGTTCAGTGCTTATACAGGTGTCAAGCAGTGATTGGCCAGACCAATTAGTATGATAGAATTACGTGAAAAACAGTGTTTAATACATCGCTGTCGTGTAAGTGTACCCTTAGGCACTGTTTACATCTGTATTTAGCGTCTTCCACTTGTCATCCGATTGACCAAAACGAAGCTTAATACCAGGTGTAAACAGGGTCTTGGGGACCATTCAGTCATCACAATTTAGTGTATTTTAGTATTTACTATCCTTTTGGCGGCAATTAGCCCTACAATATAGCCAAACACCTACTTGCTGCACTCTACTTCTCACAGTGTTCATTCAAATTAGCCATTAGCCAAATTAATTATATGATGTTAATAAATCACTACAGAATTTATATAATTTTGCTTGTTAGAAGGATCTTAGTTTTAATTTTTTCTTAAATATGAATCTGTTAAACAACCAAAGGCATGGCTGATATGTAATTGAGTGGTCAAAAGATATTTATTAGAATAAGTTGTGCACAGAGGTGTTTGATGGTGTTGTTACAGTATATCAGACAGTCACAAGAAAGAAGAAAAATATGAATCATGAATATGAATGTCCATGATGCGATCTATAACATGCATTTAGAAAATAGAATACTGAGACTAACAACACTAACAGACACTGCCCAACGTGCTTTGCGTGAATTGAAATCAATTTCAAGGAGTGAACTCCCATCAAACTGATTTCCTGTGATGTATTTGATTGGGATGATGATACTCCCTGATCTTCATTTACATTTACATTTTAAACATTTTAAATGCTTTCAGATTTCAGAAGTCACGCACAACATGATCTGAGATGAATCAGTAGATTTAGTTGGCTTGGTTTATGGAACATCATTATTTTGACTCATCTTGATCTTGATCCAGTATATTGTTCATAACACAAAGATGTAAAATACACAACAAAGACAATTATAAACAGTGCGAATGATTCAGTGTCATCAAAAGGTGAGGCCAAGCAACTTGAGTCAAGCTAATCATTTTCCATCACTCATCAGCGTTGTTGTAACCATCTGTTCTCCAGAACACTGTGCACAGGCAGAAAAATGTACCCTTTTCTATTTTGAAAGATGAAAAATCACATTTTAGGACAAGGGTCCCTGTAATCTAAACCCACCCTGGAGGGACACCGCCCATCACATTCTTCATCCTTCATCTATCAGGCTTCTGGTACTAGCTTGTTGCCATGGTAACGTGTCTGGAGCTGTAGAGTCCTAATTGGACTCAGTCCTGGGTGAGATTTTGAATGGCTGCTTCCATGCCTCGCTCTTGTTTGGAATAACTATTGAATACTGATTAAGTATACTGTTTTACGGACATTCACAAAATACCGAACTAAGATGCAGGGCTGAAAACGGAGGCCCTGTTTTATAACTATATATCTTGCTCAGTTTTTGCATCTCATTTTAAAACAGTCTTTCTCTCTCGCCCTGTCTGTTTAACTATCTATCTATCCATCTCTATAGCTCTATCTCGTCCTGATAGTCTCTCTCCTCCCAGCAAATACACATGCATGCAGGGCTGAGGGTTTACCGAGTCACAGTCTGCTGACATTTGCACCAATCTCATGTTTGAGCTCAGACTTGCCTCAGCTGGTGGCCTTCTTCCAGTTGACATGACATTTCAAGAGTCCTGCTGGGTGACATACTAGTTCCTCTAAAATAATGTTTATCCAATAATACCAATACTAAATTGTAGGCTACCACTAGCGGCTCCTGACTGTACATTTATGTAGGGCAGATTCTGAGTTTTAGTCTTAGTTTATAATAAATATTTTGAGAGCTTTATATTCTAATCACTGAACACATGCAGAAACCTTTTGGCAGAGCAGAGGTCCAACGTCCTTGCATTGTTCAGCTTGAGGCTGGCGCTCTAATGATGATTGACATGCACACATATAATGCCTTCATGTAGTATTCATTGCCTTCAAATGTTGTTTTAGAATGTTAGCTAAAGTTGAGAGAATTCTGGTTGGGAAATTAATTTCTATTCTCAGAACAAACATAAAACAAACACAACAGAACTAAATAAAGGCTATTCCCATTAGCATGTTTAAACTTTTGTTCATTTGATACGAAGAACAGACCAACTTTACTGACCTGATCCAGACTAATGTAAACAAAGCTGAAGCAGACTGATATTGTCTTGGTCTGGAGCGAGGTTTACATGAGGTAACGTGAAAATAAATAGGGCAGTCTGAAATCTGCCCCTATGGCTTTCAATTCGAGCGCGCAGCAGTTCCATTTTTCACCACACATTTACTTGGGAAAATTTTTAGGCGCTGTAGAGCTGGGGAGGGATCTGAGACCAGCTGCCCTGTTTTGTATCATGATATATGCCTGCTGAATCCCTGTGCTAAATTTTTATATATCCTGCTCCCTTTACGGCTTAAAATAGTCTACAAAATCCAGTATGCATAGCACATATAATTTTTTTTTTTTTTTGATTCAGTTTATAAAGAGGTCTATGTTTTGTATGAATATTTCAATCTCTGTCTATGCATTGGTCAGTATTTGAGCTTCGATGTATTTGTAATTTAAGAGCTTTGAAAGGTGTTGATGAGTCATATCAGTGAAAAGCAAACTAATCACACAGCAAATAGATGCAGTCTAGGTTTAGTTTGCCAAATCCTGAGATTAGCAAAGGCATTTATGCAGTCAAGGTTCTGAGCAGTCAATAACAATAGAGGTTTAATCATTTCATATAAACAGAACAAGGACAGAGATTATTTATTTGAAGCAGAGATGGCATTCATGAATGCATTTAGAAAACATCAATATTTCTACACAAGCAGTTTAAGATATGATGAGTGCAGAAAGAGAAATACCTAAGCCAGTCCCAGGCTTATTTCTGCTTCAAAAGCTTGGTGCTTTGGTAAAGTGGGTCCTTTCTGCTGCAATGATTCAGTGACACAGTGTGAAGACATTGACATTGACTTCACGTCTCTGCTCCAGATTCTGAGAACTTTAATTGAGCAAACGGTTTCTTTAAAGAGTCCATATTATGCCCTTTTACAAAGTGTTGATTTTGTTTTGGGGGTTTAATACTTGAAAGTAAAAAAAAAACAACATAATTTTTCTACATATTTTAGATTGTTGCAGCACCTCTTTTCCCAGTCTGTCAGTTTAGTTTATGCCTCTATGAAGCCCCTCCTTCAAAAAAGTGCAGATGTGCACTGATTGGTCAGTTGGTCCAGTGTGTTGTGATTGGTGAACTGCTTTGAGCGTGTTTTGAAAGTGTTACATCCCTTACCATAGCCGCCGTAGATGGAAAAAACAGGACCTCTTGGTCTGTTTTAAACAGAGAATGCTCCACAGCTTACACAGACGTAAACCATAGACGAGATCGGACAACTTAACTGAAAGAAACATGGAGTATAAATACTAGAACAAATGAGAGAACTAATTACTTAATTATCAGAACAAGTGAATGGGATAACTAATCAAACACATTGGGAAACTGGGTTAAACAGGCAGATAGCAAAGACAGAACCAAAACACAGAGAAACATGGCCAAAACAGAACTTAACTCGGACAGAACAACCCCTCGTGCCATCATAGTCCAACTGAGGAGGAAGGGCAGGGGGCTCTGTAGGAGGACGTGGAGCTGGAGAGGGGCGAGACAAAACTAAGTCCAACACATAAGTCCATGGGGCTGTTGAGGGTGGGAGGAGCCAAGAGGGAAACGGTACAGACGAAACCCTGGGGACGAACGATGGAGAAGGACAAGCTTGAGATGGAGACCCAGGTGGAGCTGACGAGCAGAAGAGCCCACGTGACCTTGCTGGAACTAGAGACCAAGGTCGAGCGGCAGCTACGAGTGTCCGAGGTTGAACCAAGAAGCCTAAAGCCTGAGGCGGAGCCAGGGTAAGACAGAGCCAGATGGAGCCAAAGGTGCAGGTCGGATGGGACCGATGGCACAAAGGGAGCCCGGTGGTGCCGAAAGGATGATGGTTTCTGGTGGAGCCTAGGGAGGGAAGAGCCAAGGCGGAGCCAACAGTTCAACATTCCGTGGTAGAGCGATGGGTTGTGAGACTGGAGGTGGAGCCAGGGGATCCTTCTTACTGGACGGAGCTGGTGACCTGAAGCTCCGAGGCAGATCCTCACAGAATATTGTACGAGGTGAAGCATGGTGAAGGTAACCAGCGGAGGTGGGGCTGTGGATCTGGCTATCAGAGGAGGTGGGAGAGAGAGGCTGGGAGGGATCACAAGCGACATGAGGCTGGGTGGAACCAGCAGGTAAACAGGAGGTTCAGGGCTAGGTTTATCCATCAGGGAAACATGAGATTTAGGGCTATAGGTGGAACCAGCAGGCAAACAAAAACCACTGGTTTAGGTCCGATCTTCTGTCACGTAACGTGAATGCAACTTAACCATGCCTCGTACCCTTTTTTGCGTATGCCTTGGGTGGTGATTATTTAAAAGAGGGATATTGTGACATGTACGTGTTACCTGAAGAAAACACTGAAAGACAATAATCAAGGTGTTTCAGGGAGTTTACAATGCTTAATAATAGAGAGAATTACTACCTTTGTGTGTTGACCCTTTTCATGCTCAAACAGCAGTAAGGAAAGTTAAAGGGATAGTTTACCCAAAAATACAAATTCTGTCATAATTTACTCACCACCTTGACGTTCCAAACCCATAAGACTTTCATTCATCTTCGGAACAGAACAGAAATTAATTTATGTAATCTGAGAGATTTCTGTACTTCCATTGACAGTCCACTCAACTACCACTTTGGCGCTTCAAAAAGAGCATAAATAGAGCATAAAACTATATGAATTGAGCAGTTTAATCCAAATTTTCTGAAGAGACAGGATCTCTTTATATAATTAACAGATTGGTAGTGACTTTTGCATAGCACTCTCTCACTTCTCTCACATAAAAATGTAGATGTTTCTGGATATTCAAATTCAGGCTTTTGTTGACATGCGGTTTCAATGGTGGTTGAAAGGTTCTTGCTTCACTTTACCTCAAAAGCCATGTCTCATTCTCAGCTACGTCTACAGTACCTTGTCATGGGATTCCCGCCAGGAGCAATTTGGAATCGGTTTGTTCGGTGACAAATATTCCACAGAGACATGGTACAAAAAGGTGTGAAAGTGAAGCAAGCTTCTAAAGAAGAAGATCCATTATCTCTGTACACCAATTACGGTTATTCTATTAAACTAATGAGTGACATTCAGAGATGAAATTTCCTCTTTGTGAACTATTGTCACGGCTAATGTTGTTGTTCTCCATCTCTGTCATATTTTCAGATAACCAAAACCATTGACTACATTACCTAGAGACAGCTGATTTCCTCAAGCCAAGACATGGAAAGGACAGAGAATAAAGTGAGTGGAGAAACAGAAGAGAGCAGAAATGGTCCTAATAGAAAACACAGATTTTTCATTAGTGAAAGTTGATGATTTTCTGGTCTGAGCCCATCTTATTTTCATTCTCCCAAGGTGTCCACTATCTCCCCACAAAAACAGACAGTGAAAAATAGATCCAAGTCCACAGAAGAGGTACAGCAAGCCAAAAAGGTAATGGCTCCACCGAATGCTAATATCCAACACATTTCAACTTAATTTGAAGCTCTGATACATCTTTAATGTCTTTAAACTGTCTCAATTGTCAGTTTTCAGTTTTTACAAGCAGTGTGTCACTCTACTAAAGAGTTCAGCAGCTGTCCAGCACCATCTAGTGATATGGTCGAATAATCTTTAAATATGTGTGTGTGGATTTTGGGGACAAAGTATCTCTACCTTTTTTGAATCCATAGTGGCATCCTCATTTGGAAAATGTTCCTAATAATAATAATGTTTTTTTTAATATACTTTTTTAATATTGTAATACTTTTATTAATATTATTATATTTTTTGGAATGTACAAAGTATATCTGGCTTTCACTGAGTGCATATACATTTTTTTAATATTTAAAAAAATTATAATAATTAATGCTAATAATAATTAACTTTCTATGGGCTAAAATCACTGTCAGTAAATATGTGTAAAATTGTACCTTTAGCTTGTCACTGGGTCAATTTACAACAAATCCCCCTATTATTTTTTTAACAGGAGTGTAAAAAAAACGTAATAAATGCAATTAATTTCTCAAGGTACTAATATGCACTCGCTAAGGGAAGATAGGTTATTAAAATGAAACCCCAGTGGCAAGCAAAAAGTCATTTTTGGACAGTGTACGTCGTCATTTAGAAAGCTGAGTAAATGTGCATGTGTTCAGACATCTTACTGCATTCTAAAGTCTTTGGTTTTTGCCCTCCTGCCACAGGCCTTTCATACACCACAAAAATCTCTTCCGGCTAAACCAGAAACCGAACAACTAGAGGTAAACATGAAATTATGGATTATGGGCCGCTTTAGAGCTTGACTTGAAAAAAATGAGATCAAAGATTAGTGCTAAGTCAGTCAGTACTGCTTGTGCTGTCATTTTTGTGTTTGCTGTTTGATATCCTGGATTATATGATGTCTAACGGTTTGTATATTTTATAGGAGACCTCAGAACTGAGTGCCTCATCGGAGGAGTTCAAATGATTGCCGGATTCAAACTTCAGGCTTTGAGATTTAGAGAGATCAACGGGAATTATGGGTAATAACAAGAGGATGATTCAGTGTCTCTGTTTATGGAATTGTGATTTTAGTTTAGTCAGCGTAGAAGAAAACCAACAATAATCATGAGTAGCTTCTCGAATTTGTATTAACCTGATGATGTTTGTGAAATAAATGCAGAAATGGATATGCCAGTGATTTGTCTGTGCAATTCATATTAGTAGGTTAATTTGTACGTGCCCAGTTGTAGTGGCTTGTAAAATATAAATGAAATAAATTTAAAAACAACTTTTCAACACTATTATAATATTCAAAAAAATATGTTACATTTGAAGTGCACTGAAAATGGAAATTTTCTTTATCTGATTTTTTTTCTTGTGTTCCAATAAATCTAAAATATTTAAATAACTAAATATCTAATCCGGCAAAATATCCTTTAGATATCCTTAAGGCTTGTCAGTAAAAGGCCACTGTTATGACTGGCTAACAAAAAGCAGACACAAAGCATTATGAAATGATTTATGGTTTGTGATGCAGCTGCTTTTGGCTGCTTCATCTTTCAACAAATATTTCTTTACATTTACAAAAATACTGATTTACAACACGATTTTAGCAGTGTGAGGTGGAGAAGAAACAAATAGTGATGCTGGTGATTTAATAACGGAATTAAACCAATATCATAAAAGTCTGTATTTCTATACAAAGCATCAAATTATCTGCTTTGTTTTTCAACATTTTTCCATTGCAGTCAAAGGCAGTCTATTTATTGCTAACAACACTGCCAGTGTCCCCTGACTGATAACAGACGGACAGATGCCGAGAGATCACATCATGAGCTTTCACCTTCTCGAAATTATTTCTGCTTATTTGGCACTGAAAATTACTGTGGGCCGGATCATTAGTGCTGTTGCTCCATTGTCACATCACCACAGCGAGCTCACGGCATGAGTACGCAATGATCCTGAAGGCCAGGTTACCCGAAGCAGATTACCAGGGTTAGAAAATTAGAGTTTCAGGAAATAATGTGCTCAGAGTGACACTTTATGGGGAAACAAATCAATACTGTCAAGCTTTCATTCCATTGTTCGTGGGTGTTCATGTCTGCCAGCTTGCTAAGACGTAAATTATAGGAATGTTTTGGGGGAAAGTTATTTTTATCGAACTCACCTCTGTTGTTATGAATGTCCGACTAGTTTCTGGGAAAACAAACACTGTAAAAAAATAAAAAACAAAACTAATGAGCAACATCTTGAGAAATAAAATGAGAATTGTATAGTTAATTGGACGATAGTATTGGGATAATAGGGGTCTGGTGAGGTAACACTTTCAATAAGGTTCATTTGTTAACATTAGTTAACTACAGTTAACATGAACTAATGAAAAATACTGACAAATAATTTATTAATCGTAGTTAATATCAGTTTGAACATTTACTTATACATTATTAAAAAACAAAATATGTATCTGTTAATATTGTTTAATCAATATGGTTACATAATCAGATTACTTTTATAAAGTAACTAACACATTACTTTTAAATTTACAGCAAAGCATGTGAGTTACTTTTTCAAATAAGTAACACAAGTTGCTTTGTTTTCCCACTCATTGACTGACAGATCTCTTGTCCTCATGTTGAGAAAAATTGGGAGTAAGTGCAGAGGCGTTGTGTGTGGCCATGATGGTTATTGTAGTTCTAGACTAAATGTGAGCATGTATTTACTCACCTCACCATCTCATCAGAATAAAGTACTAGCATATATTAAAGGGATAGTTAATTGTCATTTCTTATTCACCCTCAAGTTGTTCCAAACCTGTATGAGTTTCTTTCTTCTGTTGAACACAAAAGAAGATGTTTAAAAAAATGTCGGACCAGTTGCCGTCAACTGTCTTTAAAATATCTTCTTTTGTGTTCAATAGAAAAAAGAAACTCATACAGGTTTGGAACAACATGAGGGTGCGTAAATGATGACTACATTTTCATTATTGGG
Source organism: Meda fulgida (assembly GCA_030578275.1). Lineage (NCBI taxonomy): Eukaryota > Metazoa > Chordata > Actinopteri > Cypriniformes > Leuciscidae > Meda > Meda fulgida. The sequence goes on along the minus strand of CM060636.1, from coordinate 18,771,259 downwards.
TGAACTATCCCTTTAAGCATACAGTCAACTAATATTCTAATGAGAGTTAGTTGACATGTATATTAATTTTGAAGATGTTGAAAATGATAGTTTTGAGAATATGTTTGAGATCGTGAATATGAGCCAGATGCTGAATCTGGGAAATGAGCTCTGATGAGGACAGTGATGGTATAAAACATCTGCTCAAACTGAACATCTGCCCTTCCAAGCTCCAAAAGGTAACACAATATGCTTTCTTTTATTCTTCTGTAATTGTTACTCTATAAAGAGAGTTTTATTTTATTGCGACAGGTAGAGGTCTATTCATGTTAGATATAGATCCGAGTGACTAAAGACAATGTGAAATATGTAATAATGATTGGCGAAACATTCTTGCATTTAAGGGTTAATGCCAGGTAATGCATTGACAAAAGTGAACTAATGGGACTGTTTAAATGTGACCCGTGAGGTCATTTCATTTGCGGGGTCGCTCATTCCAGAACAGTGAGTGGCCGGATTGAATACATCAGGGATTTTATAGTTCATGAGAGTTTGATGGCATGTTATTCATTCTTCCATCTTAGAGTATGCAGTGAATTATACTGTAACTGATTATTTGACACTTAACTCTGCGTTCCTTCTGTAAATCTGAACATCAATAATTTGTCTCTTTATGCATTATGCACAAGTCATGCATTTAGTATATGCAATCAGACGATTTAATTGGAAAGCACAGCAGGTCTGGAAATACAAACCATTCATCAGTGTCTCACCACTGTCCCACAGGCCATTCTTTGTCCCCTCAGAGAGACAGGAACACAGTTATTGCGAATCAAAGTGCTCTGTCACAGCCAAAGTATTCGGAATAAAATCATTTGAGGCTTTAGTAAATGTACAACTTGTATTTCCCCATGTTTTTCTATTTACTTTTTAACTATGCACTGCATAATGAGTGACTTTGTCCCCCAAACTGAGATAGCATGTATAAATGCTGGCTGATAAATGAATACACATGCAGGTGCGCAGAGCATCGTTATATGATGAGGTATGTATTGAGCATGCCGTTTTCTTTTTTATCTTATATTTGTTGTGCGTAATTGCTTCACAATCAAGACTGTAGTTATCAACAGAATTATTCTTAAATCAAAAAGAAGAATTAAGAAATGAGACTTAAGCAACTGACAATTTCAGAGCTTTTAATGTTCAGTAACAGAATGAACTTTATAGTTATTAATGTTCAGGTTTCAAACGGTCATGACGATTTGAGTGAGAGACATACAACTGCTAACTTGCTATCTGGTAACACAGACACTACATGAAATGGTGGTAAAATGCATCAGAATGGTAATAAAGAAAAACCGAGACATTTTCTTACAATGTGTTTCTGCTTTCTGAATCCTGGATTAGTGAAAAATGGCAAGGGGTGATGAAATTAAAGCTAATTTATATTTTCATTGAATTCACAAGTCACATTGTGCACATTGTACTGACTCTGTTGCTTCATTATAAGATTAAACATGTTTTATTAAGATAAATATAAATCAATAAATATTATTTTTCCCAGAGGTGATCTATGGCAAGGTGCCCCGTAACGTCATCTGAGCCATAGAATAATAAAAGTAGGACTATTTGACCTGTCTTACAACAAAGATCTCCATTAAATCATTCCATAGGTGAGTATAATAAAACAAATATACAATTCTTGATTAAACTGTAATCCCTAAAAAATATCTTTAAAATAGACTTTTTATCCAGAACCATAGGGGATGATGGGAAAACACATCTTCATCAATATTTGCAAGATACCTCTTCTTCTCTTCTTCTTGTACATGTTCATCTGTTCTCTGGACATCCTGAGCTCAGCCTTTCAGTTAGCTGGAGGTAAACTTTAACATCTTTTTGTTTTACATTTTACACTGTTCACTGATATAGTAACTATATTGTAAACACCATACTTCCAAATGAAATGTGAAAAGCTGGTTACTTTGTGACCACTAACTACTAATCTTAACATCACATCCTCAGAGAGAGAAAAAAAAAGCTTTGATTGGGATTTGTTGTATCTTTGGATAGGTAAGGTTGCAGGGGACGTATTCAAGGACAACGAAGTCTTTTCCAACCCTGTGGCGGGACTGGTGGTCGGAATACTGGTTACTGTCCTGGTCCAAAGTTCCAGCACTTCCACCTCCATTGTTGTCAGTTTGGTGTCCTCTGGATGTATGTCAGATGCAGTCGTTACAAACCCAGTATCGCTCTGCATAATCCAAAACCCATTATCATTCCTAAAGCACAGCACTCAAGAATACTCGATTCTCATTGGTTAATTGCTAGTGGCTGATATTTCTTAATATTTCTGTATTGAATATGCTTACTTATATTAATAAGAATTATATTTCAAAGTGAATTTATACATTCTGGAAATGTTTATCTGTGGCTTCTTACCCCAGTTGGGGTAATCTTTCCCCTCTTTTAAAATTTGACATTTTGGGCTATAACAACTAAATTAGCAAATGCTACTATTTATTTCCTATAATAACACATTGGCTGATGCATAATCATCCAGCACATGCTAAACCTATATCTAAATATGTTACCGTTTAAAGTAAATCCACTATGTTCTTAAGGGGGGCATCCTATATTTCATCACTAGCTCTGTGAATTCACACAGCTTCATAAGAGTTGAAAGCAATATAACTACAAACATTTTATGCATAAATTAAATAAACTGGCTACTTGAAAAGATCATTTCATGACATCAACTCAGCCATTTTTCCATTGCAAGAGGCGTAACTTGTAGGCCTAACTTGTAGGTTGTGTTTTGCAATACTGAGGAACGCAGATAGACTCTTCTCAATGTATGTCTGAATTCATTCATACTAACTACACGCATACTATATAGAATGTACTTTTAAATTGGTCAGTAAGTGTCAAGACAGTCAAGACAATGTCGTTTATGGCATCGCATCCTGCCTCACTCAACTCTCGCTACTTTCGTGTCTCTCACATCACACTGTGAAATCGTTCTCTTTTATTTCATCCAAATGCAAATGGCGGCATGTTATTCTTTTTTCCCAGTTATCGATTGCAGTGACAATGATTAAAAGGCTATTACTCTATTATTATAACCTAATGTTCTTCTTGTTGCTATACTGATTGTTTTATATTTATACTGGATAAGGTGCATTCACGCCATGTCATAATTATCATAATTACGAGATAACGACTTGAAAAAAGTGTTCACATTCTCGTAGAACTTTTAATTACAACTTGTAAACTGCTCCAACTTGTAACATGTGTGAACACTGTACCACATGTGCACCGCAGATTAATTTTGCCATTGATATTGTTGCCATAGTACATAATTCCGAGTACAATGTCACATATTGTCATCTCATAATTACAGCAATTACAACATGGCTTGAACGCAGCATATTTTTCTCTTTCGTGGAAGCTTTAGGATTATGTATACAGGTAAAATTATAAAATAATTTAAAATAAAATAAAATAATTTAAACTCAAATTAAGATTTGTATTTATTTGGAGAGAGGCAGTTTGAAAATGAACATTTTGTGCACAATAGCAGCCTCCTGTTTTTTCTCTCTCAACTGCCTAAGGATGATTGTTATTGAAACGTGACTCACATCTATCGATCGGGCTTCTATATTCTGTGTTTCATGCAGTGTTGGATGTTGGATCTGCCATTCCCATCATCATGGGATCAAACATTGGCACATCTGTCACCAATACCATTGTGGCTCTGGTGCAGGCAGGGGAGAGAGAGGAGTTCAAAAGGTAGAGAGAGCATACAGTACCTCACACTGTCAGCATTCAACCATCAATAAAAAGTTTGGAGTTCTTTAATGACACTTTCTGCGTGGGACTGTTTCAGAGCCTTTGCGGGTGCCACAGTGCACGATTGCTTTAACTGGCTGTCAGTGTTGGTGTTGCTGCCGCTGGAATCCGTCACTGGCGTGATGAGGCTTGCGTCGGAGAAGGTGGTTGAAAGTTTCAACATCGTGACCGGAGAGGATGGTCCAAAGCTCCTGAAAGTCATCACAGAACCCCTCACCAAAAGTATTATACAGGTGCAGCATTATTCTGTAATACAATCTGATTGGTTGATAGAAATATTTGTTCCAGGACTAACAAGGATGCCTATCTTTCTTCTGAGAAAAACAAAAGAAACGTTTTAGTACCCAGTTGAAAGGCTGTCAATATCGAAAAATAACAAAATCACCATATCATAAAAGTGGTCCATGTGACTCATGCTTTATAGAAAATGTGAGTGGGGGTTCAATCTTCAGCTGGCTGGCAGGAGCCGCCACTGGCATGTCACGTGACCTGTCAGTAGCTGGCTAGTTGTCAGGCAGTCTGCCTTTGGCAAGTTTCAGAAACCATTGATTTTTGACTGTTTTTGTGTTTTGTGTTCCTCCCTTTCTAGCTCATTTATTATGCATCTGTTGATATGATTATGTTCTTTAGTATGATTGATGTTTGGGGACTGTTATCCCAATATAACCAGTCAAATGGACGTGATCAGACTGTCAGCTTACAGACTCTTGCTGGACGCTCATACAGTCAGTCGCGGCTGATAGTGCGAGTATAATGCGTTGCCTGTCAAATTCTGATATAGTTTACAATTGTTTACATAGCATACGTGAATTATAGGCTAAGTTCTTTTAATCCCGTTTACTGAAGTGGCCATAAACCTCACAATTCTTTCTTTCGTCATAAGATCCCACCGTTTAGTGGGGTCGTGTGGATAGGCGATTCAAACAGTCAGATCCCGGCACACACGTGATGTTACAAACAAGTTTATCTAAATGTTTAGTTAAATTCATTATTAAAAAAAAAAAAAAAAAAAAATATATATATATATATATATATATATATACATGTATATGTATATAATTGAATAATTGAATATAATTAGTGAAAGTGTTTAACCATTAGGGAACACTAGAGAAAGATTCACTCACTGTTAGGCCTACTCTGTGAATAGATGGATACAGCGTCCAGCAAGCGTCTGTAAGCTGACAGTCTGATCACGGCCATTTGACTGGTTATATTGGGATAACAGTCCCCAAAACATCAATCATACTAAAGAACATAATCATATCAACAGATGCATAATAAATCAGCTAGAAAGGGAGGACCACAAAACACAAAAACTGTCAAAAATCAACGGTTTCTGAAACTTGCCAAAGGCAGACTGCCTGACAACTAGCCAGCTACTGACAGGTCACGTGACATGCCAGTGGCGGCTCCTGCCAGCCAGCTGAAGATTGAACCCTTTCTGGAAAATGTTTCTCAAGCTATGCAATAAATGTTTCAGAGAATATTGTTTTACATTTTGGTCTGTTCCTCACATAAATCTGGCTTCAGAAGACTTAAGGGCCATTTACACCTAAGGTGTATGACTATAATTATAAAGCTTAATAATCATTCTAATTCTATGAGAATACGAAAGTCCACACTAAAACTATAACCATAAAGACACGACATAGTTGCAATCACTTTCAGAGTGATATTTTCCAGATGATGAAGGATAAAAAACATATACAGTCAATCAGAATCCATACAAATATATGGAGCTTAAGCATTTAAAGCAGCAGACAACACACAACGCAAAGCAGAGCAGAATGTCATATTGTATTGGTGTGGACTCTAATACAAAGTTCTGTCGTGGAACTCTGGATGGTACACGCTAATAGGGCCTTAACTCAACTTGCTTGCAATCACATAATTATTTGTAGGGCGCAGCTGATTGGTTCCTGCCGTATCAGTAGCCAATGAGCTCACTGCTCAACCCTCAAATACTAAATACTTTAGCATTTGCATTAGTAGTGCAGCGCGCTTTCAGAAACCCTCCACCTTCCCCAGCTCCACCTGTATAGATCTGCTACGGGTAATTCATGTATATTATATTGTACAGCAGCAGCATGTCTTTCTTTCTCACAGCAGCTTGTTGTGTATGTATTGGCAGTTGCAAGTCCCGTATTTGCTCTCCAGCAGCAGCACTAAAAGCAGCAGCGTTGCAGATCTATTCCACCAAGACGAAACATCAACATTGTCATACCCAGGCCATTACCATGACACACAGAAATATAGTTATTGTTATAACTGTCTTGTTCATTGTTAGTGTTAACAGGACTTTACAGTGCAGTACATTTACTGTTGTTCAGTGAAATTTCGCATGTGAAATCCAGTCATTTTGATAGGAATCCACACAATGGTGAATTCTGCATAAAGGATGACAGTGAAGGATGAGAGAGGATGAGGCTTGGGACATTTATTTTAGTGTTTTTATTTTAGTTTATGCGGCAGTCTTCCACGAGAGGCGGATGCTTTACTTCCGTTTTGTTCTTTTTGTTTATTTTGTGATTAAAGTTGTGTTTAACATTCGCCAGTTCCCGCCTCCACCCTTCCCTTAACACAAACCTTGTTACAGCTTGAAAGTGACTTCTGTGTATTTCACAGAATCACCACAGAATTGACAACATACAATGGACCTTTTTTTGTGACAGCACCTTTAGAATGTGGCACGCAAGTCTTATTGCAACTTTTATTGTGCTCTTATTTTGTTTTGTTTTACCTTTTTGGAGTTTGACAGCCCTTCAGAATCATCCCCTTTCATTGTATGGAAAAGATCAACGTGACCGTTCTTCAAAACATCTCTTTTTGTTTTCAATGGAAGGAAGAAAATTTAAGTAAAATTGAGTATAATTAAATAATGAAAGATTTTTAATTTTTGGTGATTTATTTCTTAAAGTATGCGGCCAATTGGGTGTCATTATAAATAAAAAGAAAACTGTCATTAGTTTTCTTGTTAAATACTTTGGAGCTTGTTAAAACATGTGTGCCTAATTAAATATCACACTGTTCGCCCTCTTGTACTCTTCAGTCTGTCACTAATCTTAGAGTTTCGAGTTAAAGGAAAATGTTATTTTTCCCTTTCAGCTGGATAAGACTGTAATCGTAGGTATAGCCACAGGGCAAGAGCTGCTGCGCAATAAGAGCCTGATAAAAGTTTGGTGTCAGACACGGATCACGGTGAGCAACGTTTCTGTTTGATTACAGATGAAGATTTTTGATGCAGCACATGACGTTATATACATTTTTTTTATCCACAGATCCAAGAGAATGTTTCTTTTGCACATTCAGAAGCCTCAGCTGTACCAACCACATCAATTCACATGAATGCCGAAAAATGTGAGTCAAAACTCAAAACAAATTTCAAAGGGATAGAGAACAAAAACACAGCAAAGAGCCTTACTTTGATCGATCGCCCTTTAGTCATTTCATTCATACTTTTTAAAATAAAACAGTATTGTTATCCATTCTATCTGGCTTCAAACTGTAAGATTTTTTTTAATACAGAGAAAGGCCTTATTAAAACAACGCACCCTTTTATATGTGAAGAAAAACTAATTTCTGAGTCCCTCTGTTGACTGTTGAAAAAACTGCAGCTTTTCTGCATTTACTCAGAGCTCCGTCCGTCATTTATTTTGTATTAGCACATCCTGCGATAGAAAGCCTCCGAGTCAGATGCTTGTGTAAAGACTAACTACACATTAGACATCAACAACATGTAACAAACAGCGTACATGATGTTTTAGGAAGCAAGATGTTTTCAAACTTTCAATGAGCTTTTTGAGTCACCTCACATATTAACTTTGAGACAATAAAAATGTATAATCTCATGAGCCATCATAATGAGAAAAAATAGGTAATATATACAGGAGACAGTCTATGACTCAAGCCCTTAATTATAAACGTGCGCCTCATTTCTATAAGCCACTTTTTTTTTTAATAAGAATCTGAAATTCTTTTTCTACTGACACATCCCATAATCAGCAGCTGATGGGCTAATCACTGTTAACATGAACACATGCCTGTCAATGCGTGACTGACGGGCACATGTCCACAGGAGAGTGAAGATGTAAATGCATGTGTGTATTGGAGCAGGCACTCATCTATTTGTGGAGACGGGATTGTCTGATCTGGCTGTGGGCTTGATTCTGCTGTCTTCTTCACTGCTGCTGCTTTGCACCTGCCTCCTGCTGCTGGTTAAGCTTCTCAACTCCCTCCTCCAGGGACAAGTGGCTAAAGCTATCCAAAAAATCATTAACACAGGTAACTACCAGTTTATACAGTTAATGTGGTTGTGTGGAGCCCTGTGAAATGCTTTAAAAGATCTCTCAGATATTATTTTTCTTATTTGACCACATGTCACTGTATTGCATCTCAACACATTGATATGCTCTTATGAATCTTGATGGTCCGATCAGCACATTTATGAGATTTATTCTGAACAATTTAGATTTTTTATATTGTCATAATATATCTGTTAGATATTAAAATATGTCTATTTTTTTTATCATTTTACTTATTAGTGTTTTATTATTATTATTTTTTATTTAAGTCTCTCATAATACTGCTCACACATTATCCTCACATATTAATATTATAATTCATCTACATATTTGCTATATATATATATATATATATATATATATATATACATACATACAGACATATATATATTATTCAATCAAATTTTCAAATTGCATGCATTTACATTTTTTTATTAGTATTATTATTAAAAAATATATGATTTCGCAAACTTAGATAAGAGATGGGATTAGTTTACCCTGGGGTAAATTTAATTTGCCAACGTTTAGCAAATATTTGTTTTATTTCCCTTAATAATTGAATGCTGCATAATTATCCTGTACATACTAACTCCTCTCGAAATGTGTTATAATTTAGGAGTAAATGCACACTGCCCTATTGAAACATTTCCCTCATGATGGGGTTAATGGCAGAACCACCCCTGATGCAGAACCTGATTTCACCAAGAGCAACATGTTCCTGGATCACAACCTCTCTTGATCCTGGAAAACATTCCAATCAACCAATCAGATTTGAGATACAAGTTTATGCCAATTTTAAGCTTACAACCAGGGTAAGGTGCTTATCAGTGTTATTCACCAATCATTTCCCTCCAATTGTATGGATAACTTATGGGTAGGATTACATTTTCAGACAGGAATGTTGTTCCAGGATCAACAGAATATGTTGATCCAGGAACGCGTCTAACTTGAGTTTTTGAAAGAACTTTCAGGCTCCAATAAGCATTTTGTCAGTTTCTAAGACTGCTTCCCTTTTCGAAAGCATGCTAAAAGCATTCTTCATCCAGTGTTTCAGTCTGAGAAACCCTGAAGGGAGCCTCAATTATCTTGTCGTTTTTCCAGCATTTTTAGGAGATAAACAAATCTCTTTCCTGCAGACTTTCCTTTTCCGTTTGGCTGGTTGACTGGCTACCTGGCCATTCTGGTTGGTGCTGGCATGACTTTTGTTGTTCAGAGCAGTTCGGTGTTCACTTCTGCCATCACTCCTTTGATAGGTGAGTCCTTCCTCCCTAAGATGACCAAGCCGAACCTATGGCCAAGAATATCAGCAAAAAGTTTGAATTTCTTCTGTATAATTTAGCTGTGCATCAACATAACCCGAGAAATTCATTTCACCCAAGATCACCTCTGAGTAATACACTAATATTTGCATTTAGACACCACTGAGCCTCAGAGGAGTTAATCTTTAGCCCTCACAGGGTTGACTGTTGACTTCCACTCATTCGTATTCACTATCAGCTTTGTGCTCTGGGAATCAATGGTCTGTTCAGGCCGATGAATAATGTGAAGGTTTTACTCAATGCAGCAACTCATGCACTCGATTTCCCAGAGAAATGACAGACATAAGTTGTTGTGCTTCAACAAATAAGAGCGAGGGAGAGAGAAATGAAATAGAGGAAAGGAGAAACAAAGCCAAGTGAAGAGAGATGTTCACTTGATGCTCTCAACCCTCTCTAATCCACCCGGCCTTCTGATTGATAGACGAGTGATTGTCTAACTTTGCTCCTGGATTTATTGTAATTAGCTACACAGTCATTAGACTTTCTAGTGAGGCATGACAGATTATGGATCCCCAGCATCCTAATTACACTGCCTGGGAGACCACTAATCCCACAGAGCTTTAGAGCTGCCACACAAGCCATAATGTGTGCAGACTATATTTTTCAAACATTATTTCTTTTCTCAAAGGCAAACCCATGGTAGTCTTTTCAAACAGGTGCACTGTAAAAAAAAAAAAAATGCCTTAGATTTTTTACAATCAACTGTTTAAGTCATTTTAACTTTAAACTGATAAAACTGAAAAAAAATTGAATCCTATTATAACTTTGTATAAAAAGGTATTAATGTTTTAATGGTATTAATTGTATTAACGCTATTAATGTTAAAAACAGATGCTTACTATATATTTTTCTTTTTGGAAATCGTAATTATTTTTCAGGATTCTTAGATGAATAGAAGGCTCAAAGGAACAGCATTTATTGAAATATAAATCTTTTGTAGCAATATCTTCAAATGTCTTCACTGTCACTTTTGATCAATTTAAAGGTGCTGTATGTATTTTTTTTAACTGTACTACAGCACAAAAATACCATAATATGCTAAGTTCACATACTTAAAAACAATTCTACAGCCAGTTATTCTACTTTGAAATGTGCTTTCCGTGTCGGAATGTCTGTTTTTGTTTTGGTCTGTGCGATCCCGCCCGCTGACAATTTACCCAATTTACCCAATATTATTTCGACAGCCAGGGTTACCATTTAGCGGAAAACACAGCATATTGTAGCCATAGAAGCCAGCAAACAAAGTAGGTCAGAGATCGCAGATTTAACCGACCTAAAAAGCCTCAGCATCCATCTTGAAAGGGTTGAATGCACTCTGTATGGAAACCCGCGTGAGCGGGATGAGGAAGAAGTAACAACAGTAACAACCCTCTCAAATATATGTTGAATTTAGACTGCAGTACCCATTTCAACCACTAGCTACCAATATTGCATACTGCACCTTTAATGAGTCCTTGCTGAATAAAATAATCAATGTCTTAAAAAAAAATCTTACTGACCTAAACTTTTGAACAGTACAGTATATGACTTTATTATAACATAATAATTTAATTATTTTAATGAGGCTTTCTCCATTAGGATATCAGGACATTTTTTACTTTATGCCCCCCCCCCCGCACACACACTGATGGTGCAGCATAGTGTAGACTCTGAGTGCTGAGTGTGCCATATAACAGGGCCATTTTCGTAAATGTCAGTTCCGTCATGGTCATACATGGTCATCCAATTTTCTCTTAATTAGGCTAGATTCCCCTTACGGGAAGGTCTCATTAGTAACAGAAATGATCTGCTCTGGTGTCTCTGACGTTCATTGTGCTTTCAGGTATTGGTGTCATAAGTATCGAGCGGGCCTACCCTCTGACCCTAGGCTCCAATATCGGAACAACCACTACAGCCATCTTAGCCGCATTAGCTAGCCCAGGAGAGAAGCTAGCCGCGGCCTTTCAGGTGACGTCTTTTGAGACCTGAACATTGTCACAATTAATCAGTGACCGAGTTAGAGCACTCTAGGAATGGTGGATTGATCTTAGAATATTGGTGCTTCTGATAATACGTAATGTTGAATAGATCCTGTCACTCACATAAGATTACAGTAATTAGCCAACAACATCAATCTAACTGTTCAATCAATTCCTGATGGACGAAATCAAGTCCTACCCAACATTTATTTCCTCAATCAAGAAGTTCACTCAGATATATTTCACAATAGGGAAGAAAAGACGATTGAAGCCTTTGGGCCAGATTTACTAACAGCTTGCGCCAGCGCAAATCCTCTTTGTGGCGTTAAAAAAACTACTTCCGGGATTTACTAAACCTGTATGAATTTATTTCTTCTGCTGAAGACGAAAGAATATATTTTGAACTGAAGAATGTCAGTAACCAGACAGTTGATGAGCTCCATTTACTTTTTTTCATTCTATGGAAGTCAATGGGGTCCATGAATGTTTGGTTACCCATATTCTTCAAAATATCTTTTTATGTGTGTTCAGCAGATGAAAGAAATTCATACAGGTTTGGAACAACTTGAGGGTGAGTAAATGATGAAAGAATTTTCATTTTTGGGTGAACTATCCCTTTACCAAATGATAAAACAGAAGTTTGATAGTTAGCAGTTTTATCCTTTTAATGTTGATAATGAATGATGGCTTTCCAGTTTAATGATAATTGTCTAAAATTACAAAAAAAAAAAAAATTCTTGATTTTGTTATTTTCAAGGAATAAACATTAAATAAACATCAACATTAAATAGACAAATTTATTTGGAAGAACAAAACAAAACTGAGAAACAGGCTTGTTTCTCAGTTTTTAAATTATCTGTTTTAGTTAATGGTAAAATTGTATTCATTTCATCCATAGAAAATACTGTATATTTTATAGAGATATTGGTATCAGTAGGCGATACTGACCTTAATACTAAAGAATTTGAAAATAAGTTGTATTGCTAATTGCCTAATATTCAGAAAACCATGTTCCATCCCTCATGACGCTCTGCACATTGTCTCTCTCAGGTTGCTCTATGTCATTTCATCTTCAACATTCTGGGCATATTGCTTTGGTACCCAGTTCCTCATAGCCGTCTCCCCATTCGCATGGCACGATTTTTGGGTGAGCGGACAGCAAAATATAGGTGGTTTGCTGTGCTGTACCTGATTGTGTGCTTCCTCCTCCTCCCATCCATTGTCTTTGCCCTCTCCATGGCTGGATGGCAGGTTCTGCTGGGTATCTGTGTGCCATGTGTTGCCTTCCTCCTCTGCATTGTTGTTGTGAATCGACTGCAATCGCAAAAGCCTCACCTCCTGCCTTTGTGGCTGCAAACCTGGGACCACCTACCTCTCTGGATGCACTCACTCAAACCATTGGATACCATTATCACAGGAGTCACATTGTGCTGCAGGAAAGCCCGGAACAGTGATCAGAGCCGCACGTCTCCCGAGGATCTGTCACAATTGACAGAATATGAAGCTAAAAAAAATCATACCCCTTTGGCACAAAATAGCCCAACATTGATTTATGATTATGAGACTGAGACGGGGCCTGTTTTTGACTCATTGGATGGCAAGAGCAGCAGGCTGTAGACTGCATGTGGTCCATTAAATTCATTCAAATAATGGGGTACAAATTAGGGCCTCTTAGAATTTTTTTTCCCCCCATGTTCAGTGAAAGGAGATACATAACATTCAAATAAAATGCTGCTCGTCAGCATGAGTGTATTACAAAAGCTGTTATTTTCTACTCATTTTATATCAAGTTAGCTATTTTTTTTCTAAATGCCTAAATACAGTTTAAAACTTCAGTTTCTGTGATTTATCATTATTATTTAGGAAGTAAGAAAGTTAATTTTATTTATAGAGCATTTAAATTCAGCGCACACTGACCAAAGTGCTGTACAATTTTTTTTTATAAAATACAATATACATAAATATATATATTTTTAAATAGAGTTAAAAAAAATCGAAATAACAGTTAATAATCCATAAGTGAATAGTCAGGAAAGGCAAGAGAGTAAAGATGCATCGTAAGTCTAGATTTAAAAACAGAAATAGAAGGAGCACTCAACTGAATCCAAAACCGTGGAGCAGCAACTGCAAAAACCCTTTGATTTAAGATGTGACCCTGGGACATGTAAGAGTGCTTTACTGGCAGACCTGTATAATTATTACCTGTTATTATTAAAAATGATTTGCCATCCAGCATTTAATATCCTCTAGACAGTCCATGAGAGGCTGCAGAGAATCTCTAGATTTTAATGGAACGAACAGCCATGATTCATCAGCATAGAAATGAAAATAAATTGTATATTTTCTGAAGTTATTGTAGAGCAGTAAGAAAAATGGCCCCAAAATGACCCTTGAGGAACCCAAGGGGGTAATCCATCAGCCGGAGTTGGAGCCGCCATTGTAGCAGAACTTCACCTGGTGTTAGCATTCCATGACGGCGAATAACTGTACATTTGAGGCCTTTAAAGACTCCATTTGTCCATTATTTATTTCTAAAGAAACACGACAATGTATAAAAGGCTCCATTACTTTGTATCTTATGTTATAACCCCTTAGAAGCCGTTTTTGTAAAAATAAGCTAACGATTGCGTCATAACCACGCGACTCTCTGTCGCACAGTCAAGAAATTACCGTATAGACAGGCGGAGAAGCTCGCAGGGGGACGTGGAGGCAAAAAGTCCGATAAAGTCAAGGGAGAATCCCATAGAGAGTCATAAAGTTGCTCCTGCTGCTAGCTCATGGACAGCTAATACACACGCACAGGAGAGAGAGAGGCAGATGATGAGAAAAACTGGCCAATAGCCACTGAGAATGTCCTAGATTTAAGATATGACTCAAACCAGTAGTGCTGTGTCCTTAATGCTTACCCACTGTTCAAAGCATGACAGAAGGATATTGTGATCTATCTAGGCAGTACCAGTGACTAATAATTAATAATTACTTGAATGCTAGAACTATTTGTTCCAAAATAACTTATAATGTTAGAGGGAACAACATCGTGGGGCGAAGTTGTAGACTTCATCTGCATCACTAAGTTCCTCAGGTCAGAGAAAGACACCGGCTGAAAGCTGTTCAAGTTGGCTGTATTAATTGAACAGTCAACCAGAGTATTAGAGTGAGAAGGAATAAGGAATAATCAAATGCCATCAATCTTTTCAATAAAAAAAAAATCAAAAATCTCTCACAAATATATGGGGATGGTTCTACTTAATTAGAGATGTGAAGTTTCATATTGAATGTAAAGTGCTGAACAGGATTTTAGGGGTATGAGAATATTTACTGATTATTCCAGAGAAGTAATTTTGGGGCATTTGTATTTAAGAGGTGCTAGAGATATCTGAGCAAGACCAATTAAAGAGAGAAAATAGATTGTCTGGGCTTGAAGAATGCTTAGCAGAAACTGAAACTGCTGTTGAAACATCAATTTGTTGAAACATCATCTTTTTTTTAAAGAATACACATCAAAAACAAAACAGACAAAATTTAAGAAAAAAAATTATATGCCCAATTTGTATGGCACACCAGATATTTTACTGCATGTGATCTCCCCCCCCCCCCCCCCCCCCCCCCCCAAACATTAATAAGGTTGAATTAATGGCCTGTCATAAATTGAGGGCTCATTTTCAGTCAAGCTCAGACCGACTATATGAATGAACACTTTTAAATTGACTTCCTTGAGTGGACCCTGTGACTTTACTGACAAGTCAATTTTAAAATGCTCAGATTCAGTCCTCAGAAGCAATGACACGCATAGTCAAGCATATGACTAATTACAACTTGCTTTACAAAAACGGTCATTTTCACATGGAATTAAACTGACTGACTTCACTGAGAGCCTCTCAGTGACAGTTCTCATTAAAAGAGCTGGAAAAGATTGAATGAACGATAGGTCATAAGAAATAACTACACAAATAACTTGCAGTTGAATGGTTCAAACAGAGATGGTGATAGAGAGGCAAAAGTTCCTTACTGCAGCTTTAATTATGTTTCACGAGTTCACACTTACAAATTAGTCAGACAGAATAAATGGTATATGCATATCTGGCGTGCTGTCCGAGGAGAGGGCTTCGGGCTCGGTATTTGGCCCAAACCTAGATTACTCCCCCCGTATTCCTGGCTGTGGAAGGAACTAGCCAAGAGTGAGATGTCGGGCTGGTGGAGGGATGCTGAAAAACTGTCAAGGTGAGTTGACTGAGTGCCTATATACTGTATATACTTCCTCTCATGCTGATGGGATAGTCATGATGATTGTTGATGACAAGTTAATTGGAGGATGCCGGCCCCAGCTGATTCATCCAGCCGTCCATTTTCCAAACCGCTGGTCCAACGTGGCTACAGCGTTTTTGTTTTGTTTTGTTTTTTTTACAAAAACCTATTGCTTCACTTCAGAAGGTCTTTAACACCCCAGAGATATGTGGATTACTTTTATGATGAAGGCATGCACTTTGTTGGGCTTCAAAATATTGGGTCCCATTCACTATTAAGCTTAGAAGAGCCAGGGTATTTTTTTATATATCTTCTATTGTGTTCATCTGAAAGAAGACAGTCATATACACCTAGGAGGCTTGAGGGTGAGTAAATCATGGGATTATTTTCATTTTTGGGTGAACTATCCCTTTTAAGGTTTATACATGCTAGTTTCCTTGACAGAGTTCGAGATAAATCTTTTCATTACGTCTAGGGCTGCTAGCTTTCTACGTTTCAAATGATTATTAAACAGCAAGCACAAACTAGGCAAAAAGCAGCAGCCCTTCCAGGACACTCAGTGTCCGTATTCACTCACTCGTTTTCATTCACTCCTTCAAGTGATCTATATCAATGGAGTAATGTAGGGAATAGTGAATGTGTAAGGGGGCGATTTCGATCACAGCCCAGAAAGATTTAGGGTCAGAGTTGATCTGATCTTTCCGGCCCGGACCCCTTTTGCAGTGGAAATGAGCAGAATGGTACGAATGGTACGAATAAAGGCCGGGAACCCACACCGGAACCGTGTCAGTCGAAAAGACGTATCTGTGGCAGGTTCCACGGGCAACATGGCATGGGAGAAATTGGAGAATTTCAAGCAGCACAGCAGTTAATTAATATGAAGCTTGGCAGCGCAGCTTGCCAAGTCTTTTCTACCCTGTCTTTGAAGAGTTTTGAGTTCAGATATCATAGTCACTTTTTTTAAATATCCGTAAGGCAATTATTACATTTACCACAGTTGTGAACATCAACCTTACTTAGTACCAAATATGTTGTGTGTATTTTGCTTGGATAACATGCCGTTTTTTTTTTTTTTTTTTTTTTACAGAGACCAAAACATTTGTTGTGGTCCTGAGTATCGTATTAAGTTGACAGAGTTTTAGGCATCTGTTTAAAGCATTAGCAGTCTTGTGTCAAGACTCTTCTTTTTTTTGACAAAATGATATTAGGGGATCATGATGTGCCCTATGGTAATTTATTCTACACGTATTTAAATAAAGTTATCATAATTAATATTGCACGTTTTTTAAAAATAAGTTTAAGAGGTAATGGGGTGGAAACTTTCTCATAAAAATCTCATAAAACCAATTCATGGTTAATTCATCACAATGTTGAATATTCAGAGAGCTCCTGTTTGCAGCATTTGCCAGTGGATGATAGAGGGAGGCCTTTTCTTTTGAGTCTGAGTGTATCACACCAGGAAAGTCCACTAGTTCACTTGCTTTGGTCCTGACCAAATACAATGTTTGTTCGTTTTTTTGGTGTGGTTCGGTTTCACACTTCCCTTTTTGCAAGTGAACCACAATTTAATTTATAAGAACTCCAGCATTATTCTGCCTTTAGTAAGTGGAAAGTGTCTTGAAACTACTATAACCTATTAGCATGGCCATTTTTCACAAATGAATGAAGCAGTTAAATTAAGAGCAGTTGACTGTCGTCGTTGCGTATTATCTTGGCTGTTCTGTTCATGCAAAGAGTCTGTTCATAAGTGTTTTGTTTTTTCTATGTTCTTGAAAAGGAAAAGCTGCTGCAACTAGATCCTCACCTCATCTCTGCAACCCAGTTGAGACATTTGGATTCTACATTCCGTGATATTTAATAATAAAAAAAGTTTATTTAGGAAAGTCCTGTGGTGATATTTTTTGAAAATCAAAAAGACATTTTACCTCAGGATCTGCTTTAGCCATGTTGTGCCCTGTGTCTCTGCGGTAGAGGTTTTTTTCAGTTTAGGATTAAAATGTCAAAAATGATTGGGTTCTGATGAAAGCGTTGCTTTCAGATGACAGCCGGGAAATTGATTTTACGGCTATCCTATGGTGAGACATGATTAAAAAATTGCTTTAGACACTTCAACACGTTTCCCATAAGGAGCAAAAAGGTTATGTGATTGCACTAAAGATGTAAAAGAATCATGATTTTTGTTCGAACAACAGTAAACAATTATCCCATTGTGCTTGCAGTTTGTCTCAAAGGGTCCATGACAAATCTTGCTCATGTGTTATTTTATTCAAAGTACAGTAATTCAGTGATTGCTTTATCATTGCAGATCTAAACAATTTCCACTGGTAAGAAAGATAAAAACCATTCTCACAAAGACACTTGAAGTAACTAAAGTGGTCGCCTCAAGTATAAACCATGAACTGAACCATGGCGGCAAATAAAGTCTTAAAAGAGACAGTTCACACAAAAATGAATATTTGGTCATTTTTTGCTCACCCTCATATTGTTCTAAACCTGTTTGACTTATGGAATACAAAATAAGATATTTTAAAGAATGCCTTCCATTGTATGGACAAAAATGCAATTCTCAAAATGTATTCTTTTATGTTCCACAGAAGATAGAAGAAGTAAGTCATGATTTGGATTGACACGAGGGTGAGGAAATGAGGAAAGAATTTTCACTTTTGGGTGAACTATCCCTAAAATGATAAGACACATCAAGGAGTTGGTATATGAGTTGATTTAGTTTCAAGGCTTTTCACCACTCTACACTGCAGTCACAGAGTTTGAAGCAAAATTCACAGAGACACTCAGAGAGTATTATAAGAGTTCCCCTTTGATTACACTCTGCAGTACACTTTTATTTCCATGTTTATTCCTACGTACAGTCGCAACATTAAATATTCAGATTGAAGGTTCATAATCGACCAGAGTTGCAAAGTCACTAAATTCACAGTGTCCTGTCTTAATCCCTTTTGGCTTTCTGTAAGCTTTGTGATATTAATGAACAGCATTCTCAAAATTTAATTGGAAACCTTTTATGTCTGAACCTGATTACAGTAGCTACATTAGATCTTTCCGTTGTGTTAGAAGATACATTACTGCATCTTAATAACATACTGTTGTCTTTATGACAGTGAATTCACTGATGGAGTCACCTACACAGTTAAATGAGCCGCACTCCTAGTCACCTCCCCCTCACTTTTATGTAAAGTGCAGCGTGTGTTCCAGCCACCTACACTGAGCATGTTACCAGCAGCCCATAGGGAAAGAAACAAACTGCTCCACATCACACAACATTATGCCTTTGATACATTTGGGCAGAACCGTATGCAGGTTTGATTCGAATTGATTTGATTTCAAAAAGCATTAAGTCATAGAGTTTCTTTCTACTGTGTTGTCATTGAAAGTTATTTCATTAGGGGATGCATATCGGACTACAAGACGTGTAATAGAAACCATTTCAGCCTAGTGAAATCTGCTGCCTGTGATACTAAACAAACCAACCGGCTCGCACATTTATAATTCACCCACACCTGGAGTTTTTCATACGCCCTTTTTTTCATACAAAATTTTATGAGAAGGCCGGGTGACTTATTGTTGAGAGTATGGAAGTGTTTTGCCACACTGGCAAGATCGTGAATTGCACCTTAAGCCTCTTTTTTGATGGTTTTAGAAACACCCTGCATTAACCATACAGTAATTTGTTTTGAAACCCTGAGGTTCTGATTGGTAAACAGGGAATATTCACAAGTCTGAGAATGTCAATGTTTAAAGAGTATTTATTTTGTTTTACATAATTTCTCTAACACCTCAGTTAGCCCTTCCTGTTGAGATGGTGACAACATATTTATATAAAGGGATAATGGACCTAAAATTGACTGTTTTATTATGATTTACTCAGCTTTATTTATTTTATTTAATATTTATTAAGGACACAGAATCCCGGTCCATAGTATTAAAAGACAATAACAAAAGAATCAAACAACCAAAAAAAGCACATAATACATTATTTACCCATATAAGCAAGAGCGCCAGTGCTTCCAAATTCTTGAAGTAAACCTGACAGACCTTTTCCTCAGACAGACCAAAGCTTGTACAATACAGTTTGACTGATTCAGGACTCTACTCATAAATGTATATACAGTGCCTAATGCCAGCTGGACAAGTTCTTATTCCACTATTAACAAACATCTCACTTGCACTACTGTGCCGCGGTACTTTCAATAGCATTCGCAGAGAATCATTGTAAGCCACCATCAGAGCCTGCACGCTCTTCTTTTTGTAGCTGCGCCAAAGGTGTGCAGTATATAAAGGTGAGCAGAAACTTTTAAACAGTACAATTTTGACATTGGTGGTACACATGTGAAACTTACGAGCCAATACATTAGCCTGTACATATAGTTTACACCTCTGCCTAAACATGTCTCTATCGTCCGAGAGGTCATCTGTAATATAGTGTCCAAGATATTTAACCTCATCTGTGTCCTGCAGTATATTTCCACAAAGGTAAAAATCTGGAAACCTCAGCTTCTGAACCTCCTTTGTTTTAGCAATCAGTATGTGACTTTTTAGGGCATTATACTTAATATCAAATGCATCACCATATGGAGCAGATATTCAGAAGCTTCTAGCCTGCACTATAAGAGCTTATCAGCACTAAGTCATCGGCTTACATCAAGTGGTTACACAAGACTTCACCCACAAGACACCCAGTATTACATTCATCAAGTTTCCCAGATAGATCATCAATATATAAATTGAACAAAGATGGAGACAAAATTCCACCCTGACGTACTCCATTACTCACTTTGAAAAAGTCTGATATAGAGTCGCCCCATTTCACCCTCATAGTCTGGCTAGAATACCAAAAAAAAAAAAAAAATCCTAGTAAGGTATCCTGGAACACCTCTTTCTGTTAGTTTATCAAACAATTTGCCATGATTAACACGGTCAAAGGCTTTAGAAGCATCTAGAAAACACATGAATGTTGTAGACCCCTGGTTGTTTTATTTATCCAATAGTTCTTTAAGTGCAAAGATGCACATATCCGTGCTAAGCCCATGCTTAAAGCCAAACTGATTAGCTGTAGTATACAAATATGGCTCAAGTCTCGACAATAGAATCCTTTCCAGCACCTTTGACACTGAGCTTGCCAAGGCTATAGGCCTATTATTATTCATGTCACTAAGTTTACCGGTCTTGTCCTTAATCACAGGGACCAATACAGTCAACAAAAGTGACTGCGGCAGAAGGCCATGTGCCAAAAAAACAGTAAAACAAATGGCCAATAGAGTATAAAGTCTTGTACTGGCATATTTTAAATGTTCAGATGGAATATTATCCAGCCCACAAGACTTCTTATTCTTCAGCTTTGAGACTGCATCATACACCTCTCGAGGGTTAACAATCACTCCTACCTGGCTTTCTATATCCCCACCCCTCTTCACAGCACCTCTGACACAGTTATACAAATCATAACAATGCTTTCGCCAAAGCTGACATATATTCTCGGCCCCAGTCACCCCATTGATATTGGATGAAATAGACCTTCTACTGCTATTAAGCATCCTGATTTCTTTCCAGAAATCATTATAGCTATTTTGCAATTTAAAAGCAAGGGAATCTGCCCCTAAGGTATTATCATTCCTCTTGATGTACCTGAGTGCATATTTAAACTTAGCATTAGCCCTTTTCTTATATTCAAACACAGGTCCCGATCTTTGCTTTTCTGCTACCGCCCAGGCCTTGAATGCCTGCCGTGCCTCAGTGTGTGCTTCTTCTATGATGTTCCAAAACCGTAATGTTCTTTCCTACACAAAAGAAGACGTTTTGAAGAACTGTAATACCATGTCCGCAACAGCGTGTGGCTGTCTTCACTAAAGTGACCGTTGCAAATAATTAGTAGCTACTTATTATAAGTAGCACAAGGACTTGAAGTAAGTCAGAAACAAATTGTGAATTACTGGTTTTGTGTAGGCCTACTGGATCAAATGATCTGATAATGAATTTGTCCATGAATCAAACATCGCTGCTTTTCAAGGACATACATGTCAAGATTATCTGTGAATTACGGTCTGTCTGTTTCTCGTATGATTTCAGAAAACTTGGAATGTACTTTTTTGATACTTTAATGATTTGTATTGTGTTTTTGCATTCTTTTTTTATCCTTAAACCCAGGGGCGTCACTAGGCCCTTTTTGGGCTTCAGCCCCCCTAAACGTCTCCCTAGCCCCCCCCCCCCCCTTTAAAAATATGTGATTAATGTAGGCTACACAAATTTGTGTTCGCTTCAGGCTTGTTATTATCAGATTCAGCGCGTTCTTCATCTTCATTCCGCAGAAGCGCCGAGCAGAGAGCGCGTCAGAAACAGAGGACAGGGTGTGTGTGTGTGTGTGTGTGTGTGTGTGTGTGTGTGTGTGTGTGTGTGTGTGTGTGTTCGTCTGAGCCTCATTGGTCTGTCACTGCTCGTCAATGTCAGAATATTTGAGATGACCAATCAAATCAAAGTAGGCGGGCTTTATGTTCACAGACGCTGCTGAGCTCGAATTTTAGCAGAGCGACTCGACGCTTCAGTGTACGGTCAAGTGCGAGATAAGAATGTAAGTAGCTAAACATAACAATTCGTATAGTTTTTTTTAGGTCATAAATGTTAAACGAATGACAAATGATAAAAATAATCAGGCAAACTAATATAGTTTTGTCTAATTTCACCAGTTTGAACTGAAAATAGGCCTATGCACGTGACTCATGAAATGTAATAATTAGTTTAACGCCATTGTGAGGGGACAAGAAACATTAACAAAGCCGTTTTCATCATGTTAGGCACGAGATTAATAATGAATGCGTACATATTGAGAATATAATACAAATTGTAGTCTTTAGTAAATTAAAAAAGCTCAGCTTTAGGAGGGGAAGAGAAAGGGCAATATGAGGAGACTGAGAAAAAAAGAAAGGGTGAT
>CM060636.1:18126162-18143662 GCA_030578275.1 Meda fulgida | reverse complement strand
TCTTTTCATATTTCAAAAAGTCACCATTAAACACAGGCCACGCGAATCCCACAGATGCCAAATATCGCCCCATGGGAAAAAAATACATATGTGTGTGGCACAATTCACCCTGGCCTGGATGTCAAATGCAGATTACAGTGATTGTGTAGTATGCTTCCCTCAGGGCTAAGCGGTTCTAAACACTTCAGAGACAGAGGGAGAAGAAAGCGGTGGCCGGGCCCCCTGTGTGCGCCTGTTCCTGGACCCGGGCAGGGGGCGACATGGGCAGCGTGTTCGCCGCTGCGGGGTGCCCGCAGACAAAGGGGCATGAACCACATGCCTACTGCTCGCCGTGGACGCCGCTAGGTTTCTTGGGACGACTCTAATGTTTAGGTATTTACTAGGACAAAGCCATCTGCTTTATAAACAAAGTGTCTTTTTTCTATGAAAACTACAAAGACGCATTACAAAGACCACAGACAGAAAAAGGGTTCAATCATAATTAAGATTAACTCCCTATATTTCAGCTAATGAGATCCGTTACCCTGTTGGCATGGAAACATGACAGCACGGGACCTACCACCCAATCACCACAAGCCTTTGGCAGGAACTGGCGTCTCGTCTAAGCAACGACTAGCCTATAAAATGAAAAGGCAAAGACAACATTTAAAACTGAGATATTGTAGACGCATTAAGATGGATGTATTTCCGTGTGTGCGCACCTGTTGGAGGCGTGGGAGCGTGTCAGTAATCATTAAGTTAATGACAGGAACAATTATCCAGTGACATGAATGACAGCCTATGTGCCACTCATCCATCATCAGTCGTTTTGACTGACATGTGTTCAGGCTGCTTCTCATAACCCTTATATTACTGCTGAACACCATTATATCATCACAAGGCAAATGGAAAGATAATATAATATAATAACATTTATTATAATATAATACGTATTATACACTACCGTTCAAAGTTTTTTTTCAGCAAGGATGCATTATATTGAATTGATAAAAAGGGACAGTGAATATATATTAATTATTTATAACATTACATAATATTTATATTTCAAATAAATGTTATTCTTTTGAACCTTCTTTTGAACCTTCAATATCATAGTTTCCACAAACTATTTTCAACATTGATAATAATAAGAATTGTTTCTTGAGCAACAAGTCAGCATATTATATTGATTTCTGAAGGATCATATGACATTGAAGACTGGGGCTGAAAATTCAGCCCCACACACACACATACACACAATTAATATAGCAAGAATATGAATTTAAATAATATATTACATATAATCTATTACACTCATTCTTGTCCAATAATGTAACAATTGCAACATTTTTTAATAACACAACTTTTTTAATAATGTAATTTGTCATATGCAAAAAGCCTACATTTAGAGTTTTAGTCAAACCTCAGTGCCAGTGTGATGTACTGTACAAAAACTGGTGTGTAAATTGTCTTCTCCACATCCTGAAGTGATGTATTTGATGTAAGATGGCCGTACACTCTCTTCGCAGAGCAGAGTTATTGGAATGCGCCCACAGACATCACCTTGTGTAATGTTCTATTTCTGATGCCCAGTCAGCATCATGTGCAGACCGAACGCAGTGTGACACAAAGAGAAATGCTTCTGCAGTCCCACAGACCCATGAGTCTACGCTTCTAACTATCAGACACAGGCAGATTTTTCTGCGAAGCGACACCCCGGCACTGAAGTCTGCATGAAAGCAGATGCTCTGGGCTCTTCTCCTACGTGGGAAGAAGAGAAAATGCAACACGGTTTGACTCTAAACCCCAGACATGAGCTGTCATAATGACATAATGACAGATATCATAAGATTCTCTTCTCCCTCTCTCTTTCTCTCTTCCCTCTTCTCGTCATTGATCTGTTTGAAATCCAAACCACAAGCACCTTTCATCAACAAACCGACTTGCTTCAAGACAAATAGAAATGGCAAATGACAAACAGAAATGGAAGCTTTAGCTTAAGTTCTGCCGGGAAGACTCAATTGCTACGTCACTTTTTACCTTCTCATCTATACAATCGTGTTCTAATACTTGCTGTATAAAAGACCGGTACTTACACACGTCTGAGTTCGCAGATGCTGACGCTTTCATTCACCTCCATCCTCCCCACCACCATCAGGATGGTCCCTTCCTATACCTCCCGGTGGGTCGGCTGCGCCCCTGCCTTCGTCTGCAGGCGGGAAATGCAGAGTCCGGATGCTCGGATTGCGGGCTATGGACGGGGCCTACGGCAAATAACTTTATTGCTTGCTGAGCTGTCAATAAATGTATTATTGTTACAGTATTTATTCTCCCGAGTCTTTCTGGTCGAACTGACCACAGGTCATTTCTACCAGAGCGTTTTAGACAAAACACTTTTTTTCTTATCAGAAATTATCCAAACCAAATTAGAAAAAAAAATATAAGTCTGGGATCAGTAAGATGTTTTGAAAGAAAGGACTTATTCTCACCAAGGCTGAAAAATCAGTGTTTTTATTTTTATTTATTTTTTTATTAAAATATATTTTAAAATGTCATTTATTCCTGTGATGTCAAAGCTGAATTTTCAGCATCATTACTCCAGTCTTCAGTGTCACATTATCCTTCAGAAATCATTATAATGTGCTGATTTGCTGCTCAAGAAATATTTGATTGATTTTTTGATGAATAGAAATTTCAAAAGAACGGCATTTTTTTTAAATAAATTTTTTTTGTGACATTATAAATGACCTTACTGTTTATAAATGACACACGCACACACACACACACACAATAAATATATATATATATATATATATATATATATATATATATATATATCCTCCCCACAATTTAAAGCGTATGCACGTACAAACCTCAACAGCTCTTGTGATGAAAAAAGAGCACATAGGAGCTTGATGAAGGTCAAATGACAGTCTCCATCACTGTGACAAACGAACGAGACAGAAGCGATATAAACAACTCTTCTCCCAGAGGTGACGAGTGACGATGCGGTATTGTTCGAGAAACAGAGTGTTTCTGTGTGTGTGTGTGTGTGTGTGTGTGTGTGTGTGTGTGTGTGTATGTGTGTGTGAGAGAGAGAGAGAGAAAGAGAGAGAGAGAGAGGGAGAGAGAGAGAGAGAGAGTGTGTGTGTGTGTGTGTGTGTGTGTGTGTGTCTGTGTGTGTGTGTGTGTGTGTGTGTGTGTGTGTGTGTGTGTGTGTGTGTGTGTGTGTGTGTGTGTGTGTGTGTGTGTGTGTGTGTGTGTGTGTGTGTGTGTGAGAGAGAGAGAGAGAGAGTGTGTGTGTGTGTGTGTGTGTGTGTATGTGTGTGAGAGAGAGAGAGCGCTTGTTTGTGTGTGTGAGTAGTCCAGTGATGGATGAGGAGGGCACTCGTCTCTCCCCCAACCCTCACCCCCCCAACGAAGTTTACCGCTGCTTATTTGTCATTGCCATCAGTGGGCCAAAGCTCTCACCACGGGATCAAGCCCCACTTTATCTCTGTCTTACAAAACAAGATGGTACCACTAAAACTACACAAAACATCATTCAGCAACTGAATCCTCTCTTCTTCTCAGTGATCATTCAGTGCCACAAATGTGGTATTTCAGAGAAAGCTGGATGTGAAATCTACAAATGAATGTTCTCCTTAAGCCAGGCTGTTTGTTGTGCTGCCCTGAGACCTTTATATAATATCTCACTATCACTGGCGTCCACCTGCCCTTACAGTGATATTTAGTGATACGGTAATGTCTGTTCATCCATAAACTTTATTGTGTACTTTAAATTAATGCGCATATGATTCTATCCTCGGGCAAATCCAGAACAGAATTTCAACAAGTGAGAACATGATCATATCAACATTGAGAAAAAAAAGAACAAGCACAGACATGATCCCATAACATTTTCACCTCTGCTCTCACCTGTGTGACTGTGACTGAGAGGTGCTAATGGGAAAGAAGAACAGGAAAGGAAAGGAAAGGAAAGGAAAGGAAAGGAAAGGAAAGGAAAGGAAAGGAAAGGAAAGGAAAGGAAAGGAAAAGAAAGGAAAGAACAGGAGGACGAGACGAGACGAGGACAGGTTTCAACAGGAACACTCTTGCCATCTGACCAAGGCGCAAAAAAAGTGAGCGCATCGAATCTCCCGGGCCTTCACACTACACAAAAAGAAGACAGGGGTGGCAAAGACTGATCATGCAGAGCAGACTGGACCATGTTTCATGTGACACAGCAGCTGTGCCCTTCAGCACGGAAAAGGTCCCAGAGGAATAGCAGCTGTGTAATGCTCTTCTCCATCTCCATCTAAGTCACTAAGGACCTGAGCGCACACAAGCACGACATTAATTCACCACAACATACAGTAACTGCTTTCCAGCTCTTATTCTTTTTTCATCCGTCTGACCCTGCAACAGTGGCTGTAATGTGCGAGTTTAACACATAAAGAGCTCAGAGCACCATGGACTCACACACTCATACTAACACTTTATAGCTCGACCTGCTCTCAGACAACAGCTCCATGGATCTACTTTAATTTCTCCCCTCAATGAATCACAGCCCATTTTATTATTGTCATTACTTCTCAATGTATTGATATCTGATAATGAAGTTAAGACATTGCACAAAAGGTTTTAAACTGCACAAAAAAACACTGAGTCAACCCCAAAATAACCTATTAGATTTTCAATTGTTCCAGATTAATCTGAGGGATTGCCAAATGACCGATCAGATAAATCAATGACGATGTCACAGTGATCCCTTAATCCCAGTGTTAATTAAGGCCGGCCATGGGACTGATGAACTTGGTACTCATTTTCTACTGAAAGCAGCAGAGGTGCAGGTGAGCATCTATGCACACACATACACAATGTGGTCTGCTGCTTTAATAAAAAATAATAACAATAAAAAGAATCCGAGCATAAATGAAATGGCCAATCAGATGTGTTTAAATTAGTCCATATCAGTAGGGATGCTGAATGTATCGGTGGTCATAATCGGTTAATAAATTACAGCCAAAAACTCATGAGACTACACATAATTAATTGTTAAACAGAAAAAGCATTGTTGTATTAATGAAAAAATATAAAATATTTTCCATTTATTTATAGAAATATAAGAAATTTGCCAAAGACATGAATAATTATGTAAACTCAAATTTGTTAAATGATTGTGGGATTAGAAATATTGATACCTGTTTTAAATTGGAAAGTATTTTTACAACATACATGATGTTTGGTGTCATTTGGAGCACATAGAGATCTGGAAATTTAAAGGGGCAGTAAGCAATTTCTGTTGAAAGTGGATAAGACTGAGCTTCACAACACATTTGCAGCCAATCGACAGTAGGGGGCGTGTCCACTCATGATGGGGAGGAGAGAGAAGTGAGCGAGCAAGAGGCAGATTTGAGAGAGATGGCTGAGGACATTACAAAAGAGAAACTGTCAGATGAATATTAATGGGAAAAGAAGGGTTATGATCATGCAAGAGATTTAGGACCCGCGTTAATATTTGAAAAGCTTTCAAGTGCTGGAGAGACTTAAGCAGGAAGACCTGAAAACGGATGCCGAGTTTGCGTTGTTTTTGCTCACTAGGCAAATAAGATTGGCTTTGCTGTTTCACAGAACCAAGATTTGCTATTGTTGTAATGTTAGCTAGTAACAAGACAGTATTGAGCATCAATGCTTGTCATCTTGTGTACTGTATGTGTTTGTTTTGCTTCAGTTTTGATAAAGAGACATCCACTCCAGCATTGCATGTTCATGCATTTTGGGGGCGGAGCAATGAAAAAAGGGGTGTGTTTGTGTTGGCTGATTTCAACAGCTCTTATCAGAAGTCGCTTACTGCACATTTAAGTGTTATAAGTGTTAATTTTTTGTAATCAGAAAAATTCTCTTAAAATTTAGATTTATATCCAATATCAGAAAATGTATTAGTTATTGGCTTCAAAATAAAAATAATTACTAATTATAAATAATCTATAATTAGCATAAGTATCAGTGCAGTGATGCCAATCACTGTTAATGAGTGAAGTTTAAGCAGTCTGAGGTGTTTTATTTTTTATGTCTGTTTGCGACACTCAAAAAGAAGCTTTGCCCTGTGTGTCCACACATTAGAAATTCTCTGAAAACGGCAGCGTTTCAGCACGAGCTGTGCATATGCGTTTCTATCAGCGCAGTGTTTTTGAGGCTATCCAAAACACTCTAAGCTGCTCCCAATGTGCTTATTGATGAAAAATGGCAGTTACACTTAAGACTCTGTAAATTAACAAACTGTTGGCTTATTAAAACAATAATATATTTTCCTGTGTTGCTCAATTTCCATCGCCTCTAATGAGATGCCAGCAAGTGGCCCTTGCCGGCAAGGTTAATGGATTCCATATTTTTCAATTTAAAAATTGGGTTCTTCTAGCTCAAGAACCAATGCAAAAGCACTGCTAATTAGACAGTGACGGCTCAAAAGAGCTTAAGGAGACTGAAGAAAACAGGCACGCATCTTGCCGCTCAACATCCACTTCTGGGGCTTTTTTTCCCAAAGATTAACTGATCTAAGATTTGTATTTTTTCCCCCCTCAAACTCTACAGTATCTTCCCCCACTGCACGTTCAAAGCGCAGCTGCTCGTGTTGCTTTATGAATACATGCTGTAATACAGGAACACACTGATGCTGTAGCAATGGCCTTTTCTAGCAGGGGTGTGTGGAGGAGGCAGGATCAGGACTTTGAACGCCACAGTGTCTTTCTGTACGAGACAGAGGCGGATGGAGGTGAAGTCGAGGGGTGATTGCCCACTGAGTTCTGAATTGATAGAGACAGGCGGTGAAGGGGAGGGTGGAACTGCCTGCCATTGATCACATATTCTGGACAGGAGGTTTTTCAATCACCCCCTCTTCTCTCTCCATCTCCTGCATCTGTGGGCTAAGAGGCCTGAGCCGAGGTAAATTGCTTCATGCCAGTCTAATTTTAAGAAGCTCGTAAAAGCAGAGATATGCCGCTCTCGCTCACGTTCTCTCCCCGGCTCCCCGAAGTGCACAGCTACGCTCTTGTGTAGAGATGAAGAAAAAGGATCTATTTCTCTGCAGGAGACAGCACGCTTTTACCACACACATGTACATGCACACACACACACGCTGGCCAGAGTATCTGCTGGACCTGTCTTGGTGGAAAGCATTTAATTTCAGTTTGGACCTCTGGGCAATTTATCCAGCTGTCTTCTCCATGTGTGGCCTCTCCATCATACAGCTAAATATGACTGAATCCATCTCACAGCCATTGAGTTTCACTCTGTGAGCATTTATAATCAATGTGGATTGTATTTCAGATAAAAATGCAACTGTTCTTCATTATGCAGGTTGCTTGGGATATCTTATGGCATATAAAACACTGTGAAACGCTCATTTGCCCGCCTCTTCAGCATGAATCAAAATGAAAGTTTAAAATGGTTCAAAGTGACACATTATTAACTATATTGTTTCTTGGCTACTGTTCACAGCATGTGGATGAATCATACTAATGCTGATAAAACAAAGACAGAATATAAATAAAACACACTTGGAAACTTCATTGCTTAGTCATGGTAATTAAGCCTACTCAAATCATTCATTTCATTGTCTTAAAGGAATAGCTCACCCAGAAATGTTACTTTTTCACGATTAACTATTGTTTCAGCCCTGCTTTCTTTTCATCTGTGAAACATGGCATTTTTTGTGGCAAATGTTCAAGCTTCTCTTTTCACTTAACGGAAAGTGTACTGTTAGACAGTTCTGTAATTTGTACAGTTATTTACTATATATCACCCAGTATAATATTTACAGTAAATAACTGTGATTCCCTTTGCATTATAGGAATTTCCAGTGGCATCAAACACCACAGATATTTACTGGGTTTTAAAAAATTGCTGTATGTTAATGTATTTGCCTTGACGGCCTCTTCTGCGCCATTCCATCATGTTTTTTTTAATGTCCTCATTTTTTACATTTGGATTGACAGGATTTGCCTTACACCGTGTAAGCAACAGCTTGAGTCTGTCTACATTGGACATGTCAAAGCAACTGTTGCAAAATGCAAATCCGTTTGTCCTTCGTGTCAGAAATAGTGCGAGCGCTTGGAGTACTGTACATCAGAAATATAATCAGTTTACTGTCTGGAATTTGTCATGTCACACCAAGCCGCATCCAGTGTAGAGAGTGTCAGTGATTATAATGGATTCTATTGTCTTTTGTCGCACCGCTCGCATCCGGGGTAGACACGGAACCAGCACGGCAGCGCCGCAGGTTTTGCCCCGGGATGGAACTCAGGAGTGGAAGAGTTCCGGGGAACATCTGTCCTGTGTATCAATGCACCTTAAGGAGAGAATAAGAAAGACCACCAAGCTAGGTAAAAAAATTGTGTGTGTTGTCGGGTTTGTGCACCCCAGTTTAACATAGGTTAACACTTACTAGTCAACATGGCGGTAACAAACTTTACAACAGTAAACTTGGCTAACGTTTCATTTAACAAAAGACTTTTTATGTTCTATGTTCAACAAAAGTTGTATGGCTAGGCACCTTTCTAGTTTTAGAAGTAGTTTGTAATAGTTTTTCTTATGGAATTTAAGATTTTGTGTGTGTGTGTGCGTGCGTGTGTGTGTGTGTGTGTGTGTGTGTGTGCGCGTGCGTGCGTGCGTGCGTGCGTGCGTGCGTACGTGCGTGTGTGTGTGTGTGTTTTAAAAGCAACTGCAACAAAGCATCAAGAAAGACATGAGCATGCCAGCCACGTCGAGATTGACAATTAAGAAGATTTTGAGAGGTTTGTATTCCGTCTGCCTTTTAAAAGTGTGTAATTTCTACTTCTTGTTTTTCAGGGAAAACACATTTCTCTCTGTAATAAAGTGGATGGTGAGCAAACATGGCCTACGTTTTGGAGCAGTACCTGGGTTTTGCAGATGCCTTATTCTTTTGATGCTTGTATATGTTTTCCCATTCCCTAAAGATTCATTGTGAGGATAAATCCAGAAGATACTGCAAAAAGTCATAAGACAGAAGAAATGGTGAAGATGCACTGTCCCAGCAATGTCAGTAGTACTAATAGATGTCCCTAGAGTAGGATGCAATTCTATACAAATCATAAAATCTCATTTATATTTAGTGCAATTGAATGTGTCAGTAGTGAACCGATAACCTGGGTGTCACGATATACTATTATTGACGATAACTGTGATATTCAAAACATGAAATATCGATATTGTGTTAATTAAGTGTTATCTATATCGTGTTAATCAATAACCGTAATATTTAAAATGAATAGTACACATATGATAATATGGCATGTAAATAACCCAGCGCCAATACCTGGTTGATGTACCAAAGTACAATAAGCGGACGCAGCTGCTACTGCCGTGCAAAATCCCGTCGTCCGATGAAAGAGAGGAGAGTCTCTATCCACGCTCCAAAAAGTAAGTTCGCTAGTATGGGAGCTTTTATGGATTTAGAGAAAATTACTCGTTTGACACCCCAGTCTACAAGACTTGCCTATCAACAGTGAATGCAACAGGGGAGGAAACCACCAAAACATGTGCTAAGCTAAAAATGGCTAGCATTTTAGTCTCCTCTAAATGAAATCACATAGCATGGTCTTAAAAATAGTCCATAAATCTTAAAACTTCATCATTGATTTAATTCTGACAATATGACAGCAAGCTACCAAAATGTTATTTTCTCTGTAAATTCTTTCAAACGAGTCTACAATGTTTGAAGTCCAAAGGTTTAATGAACTACAGTATGTATTTTACTCTGGGTTTGCCGTTCCATTTCTTGGATTTGGGTTCCAAATGGTGACGCAAGTTAACAGGTTATTTAGGTATTATTATATTAGGTATGATAAGGTATTAGTTGTGTTGTTAAAGCTTATTTGTAATACTGATGAAGCATTTTCAAGTATTGAAAACAGAAACAGTATTCTCTCTCTCCTGGTTATTTCTTAGGCAGTGTCAAAGAAGCCAGAGAAAGCCAGAGTCTCAACTGTTGTAATTGGTGTATACAATGGTGTGATTCATTGGCAAAAAAAAAAGAAAGAAGCAAAACTCAAAATAAAAAAGGAAAGATGAATCTGACTGATAACATTCATTCATTGACGATGAAGATAATTTCTGTATATTTTCGACACACACAAAAAAAACAATAAATAAACAACTAACTAAATTATTGAAGCTTACTACTTGATTTTACTCCGATAAAGTACGAGGCAGTCTGTGTATTCTGCTCAAAGGCTTCTATACGGAGTTTGTTTAATTACGTCGAACGTTAGTGTTTGTCAATAGTTACAGAATTTCGTCGTGTATAGTTACCTAATATTCGAATATAGAAACACACGTGAACATTACATTTATTTACAAATAGATATATCAGTTTTTCCATGACCATGACAGAGAAAGACCGCGTTCGTCTCACCTAGGCGCGCGCGCTTTAATTGCCCGTGGCACTTTTGAGCGCACCGCATGCCGACCGTTTACGCGATGATGTCAGTAAAAGAGTGAAGCGGCTTTTCTTACCTGGATCGTGGTGGAGCACTTTCGCTCTGTGTATGCCCGGGTGGTGCATCTCTGATGCCGCCGCTACCGGGTCTGAAGTCAGTCAGAAATCCTTTTAAACAGGTTGAGAAACGGATCCTAAAACTTCGCAGTGCAGACAGTGAATCTGCACACAGAGACACTAACGCGTCTCCCCACAGCAACAGCGTTCTGTTGACAGATCTAGACAACACTCGCAGTCATCTCCGATTCTTTTATCTTGCTTCGTTTTGGAAGTAAACGTTCAGAAATGTACATGAATTAAAAAGTAGCAGAGCGGAGAGAATTCCTGGCACAAAAGAGTGTAGTTCTGGAGAGAAGAGCGGAGCTGTGCCTGTTCTGTACTCCACATAAAGCAAGATGCTCTCAGCGCATATTGAAAGGGAGGGGTGGGATGTGACATGGCATGTCATGATGGAGAGAGTGAGGGGTAGCTTGACTCAGATTAGTCAAATATCACGATTGTTTATTTGTTTGTTTGTTTATTATTATTATTATTTAACTCATACATGGATGCGATTTGCATGAGAGAGAGAGAGAGAGAGAGAGAGAGAGAGAGAGAGAGAGAGTCAGCTTTTGATGTTTATTGTCACCATTTTATTTCACTAGTTTCTTATCTGCATGCAGTATTTTAATAAGTTATCTGATATGTTCCTTGTCTGCATATCTGAAACCTTAAAAAAAAGCTCACCTTGATTGATCCAGAAAATGCGAAGAATCACAAAGTTTAAATAATTTTACTGGATAGTTTGACCAATCCATTGAAAAGAACTGACATAAAAGCTTAATAAATCTATTAAAAACATTTTTTAAAGGTTTACTTTAAAACTGCTATGGAATAAATTTTGCATGGAAAAAGTGTTTTTTTTTTTTGTTTTTTTTATAATTATCTTTGGGTTTATGCAACTAACTAATATTGCAACTATTAATACTGGTTAGGGGGGAAAAATACATACAGTATTTCCCAGAAAATACTTTGCTAACTTCAATACAGTAACAACGTGAAAGATATATGAATGTATAAATGGGTCTACATATGGTATATGTATACAATATATTTTTAGAGCTCCTCACAAGGGGATCATGATACACATGATAAAAAGTTGTAATAAAACAAAAATTGTTTTTTTTTTTACAAGAAATTTCTTTTTCAGTTCTACTTCCAAATTTCACATTTAATTCAATGTGTTATTTGCCGTTTCTTAGAAATTATATGTAACAAGCAATTTATGAGTGAAAACCTTTTTTTTCAGTGTATGTGGATGTCTCGGGCATCAAAAAGTTTGAAACCCCCTAACTTAGACAAGTCTAGAGCCAACATCAAGTGCTGTAGCAGCTTTTGAAGCCCAGTCACTAAATGTGATCCAAAGGATCATGTCTTGTTCAGGTGGTAATCATAAGGGTATCACTGACCATTAGATGTCCAATGCTCCTGTGAAGCTCAAGCTGCCACATTGTTGCCCTGGGACTGCTGGGCTTCACATAGCCAAGCTTGGCCTGCTGCTCACCATCCTATCCCATATGGGTTAGCTTCCTGTTCCTGCTGGGCAAACCCCTTCTACAGAACCTATCCTTTCACGCTGACCTATGAGCATTTTTGCTCACCTAAATCCCATCCTGACTCTGAGCCACTTTCATAAAGCTGCTCTCTGACCAGTGCCCATGAACACAGAAGAATAGGCAGATCTACCAATACTGCACCTAAGTTTGGACGATACGAGTTGACTACCATGGTCTATAACTAGACTGCAGGATCTGTTCATGAATACGTGTGGGGTATATTAGAGCTGTACAACTCCCAAACCAAGAGAGAGCACTTATGGCAGTGGGATTATTCAATAGACCCAAGTGGTGATGGTACTTATAGAGACTTTGTACAGTATGTATGATGGACAGCTATATTTGGCCACCTATAGAGGTAAGGATCATGACATGATGCTCAAAATCCAAGGCATACTGCACAATGACATGAATACACACATTGTATGAGGAACATGTTTTTTAATTTTAGAATTAAAATTCATTTTGATATTCATAATGTAGGACAAAAGCACTATTAAAATGGTGAATTTCTTGAAAATAAATCCTTATTAACTAGCTTTAACATAATCTTTTTTTTTATTTTTTTTAGAAAACAATAAAAATACTTCACTGCTGATTAATATTTGAAAAATTGTCATGGTCCAATCAACATGCAGAAAAAAACATAACATAGGAAATGATCATTTCAAAATGATCAAATTAGTAATTACTGTGTTAAGGCCCTAAAATATAAGATGATTTGAATTTTTTAAGCAAGGTTAGTTCAGGTTGTAATATATCATGGTGAGACTCCCCAAAACTTAATTATATTTATTAATTGGCAATTGGTAATAAAACTACATTCTACCTTCAAAAACATTCACACATTTTTCAGAAAAGAATGATTAAAAGGTGTACACATAAATGTTATTTTTACTTTATGGTTGCACCACGTGACATTTTAGAGTCATTAAATCTAAACTTTTCTTAAAAATGGTTATGAACGTTTTTCAAGACCAAAAAACCAACACAAAAACAATGAATATATTTCTAAAAACGTGCTGCACGTTTTATAACGTTCAAAGACTTTTCTTTATCACAGTTTTTTTAAGCGTCACTGGCCCTTAAAAGACCTGAACCTAAAGTTATTCCCCATAAGCAATCTTTCCTCCACTCCACAGTATTTTAGACATTTTATATATTGTAAACAGCGACTTTTTGGTTCACAACATCCACACATAGTATGTATCTAGCATTGGATTTTTTTTATTTTTATGCAAGGCTTTGATCAGGCAGACACAATTGGGTCAGCAGCAATTCATTTCTTTTTTTATGAGATACATTTCAAGAGGAGGAGGAAAAATACATACAAAGAGACAATGAAAGATCCCACATAAGGTATGAAATGAAATCTGATTTCTGGATTTGTTCTGCCATGTTACAGATGCAAGAGCAGTATGGGAGATTTTCAGGATAATGAATATTTATCAGGAAAAAAGCAGAGATAGTAATATTAGTTATATTAATTCTAAAGATAATGATTATTGATGAAGTCAGAAATAAGCAAAAGCACATAATGAAAATGTACTTATGCAGATATAAAATACTCTCCAACAGAATCTAATACCAAGGAAAAGATGACGTATCTTGAGATGCGGCGGCTCATTCCCTCGTGCATCTCTGTTCTTATACTCTGCAGGCTGTCATGGGTTTGGGCTAATCACTGCACAGGTGTCTGCCTGTGGCTGTCACTCATCTAGCTGACTACGATATGCAAATGATCTTAAATGTAGTTGCCTCTGCTGGATGAATCGTCCAATCCAATGTCATTGTGCAAGGATGAGTTTGTGCCAACTGCATCAGTTATAACCTCCCACTCCTCCCCAAGCTGAGAGCCAATCAACCACCATTAATATACACCAAATGTCTTTGTAGATTTCCTCCAGGGCTGTGTCTAACTGCCGACGTCTCCAATTAAGCACAAAACAGAATGTAGACGTCCACCTTCCCAGCCATCCCGTGCAGCCAACAGCTATCAGTAAAACCGCTTACACAGAAGCTGCTTTTGGCTATGATGCACTAAAACGCCGCTAACCATGCACTTGACAGTCCTTGCATATTGCAAATTACTTCCAACATATCAACAGTTCGAGTGAACTGATGCCATAATTAAATACTTAGTCAAATTGTTCAGTACATGCCCAAATCATATTAGTGAAATTCCGAGTGGGCAGATAGTGTTTAAATTTATTAGTGACTCAAAAAATGCTGGTGTCATAGCACTGAGTAACAGTACAACTGTGATCCAAAATATTTTAGGAAATAAGAATATATTACAGGCGTTTACTAACAAACTCGTGATTTCGACTTACTTTAAATGAGAAACATTAATGAATAGCTGTCTCTCTCTCTCTCTTAAAGATCAAATTGAGTTTTGGGAGACGATAACTAATTACAGCACAAATTTCAGTTTCATGAGGCGGATGGTGAAATGAATGTGGTTCAGAGAGGTGGCCCTGATCAAATATTCCCTTTCAGCCGACGAAGAACAAAGGCTATCAATGGCGGAGGGATTACTTATGCCCTTTTCCCTCGTTTCTTGTCCAGTTCTCACATTCTCTTTTACGTGAGGAGCAGCTTTCAAAGTGTAGATAAAAGCAAGAGTGATTTGATTAGAATAACCCGCCGTTCACCTGCACGCATGTGACGTTTTGCTGAAGAAAGGAAAATACACTAGAGATAGTTTTGCTCCAGGACCAAGATTTTACATTAGACATTAAGCAGCGACCCAAGTAACCCTGTAGTTTGTGTCGTATTTTCTTTTAAGTTGGGAAATTTTGTACACAGTTTTCAAAGATGAGGGCATGTTACGCAACCTGTTCATATTTGCTATGGTTTAATTTGCCAGCTTCTTCCAGGTTACAGATGAGTTTACAGTGGAATACCCTAGAGTTTTAAAGACAATTGACATTAACAATGAAACATATGTGCAGCATTTTCTCCTTTTAAAAATTATGCTTTATTTTGTATTTTGCATGATTATATTGGTTAGTTGCATGTTATTATTCCTGTAGCTCAAGCAGTAGAGAATGGTGCTAACAACAAGGTCATGGGTTCGATTCCCAGGGAATGCATGAACTTATAAAGTGTATACTTTACCCTGAATACAATGCAAGTCGCTTGGGATAAAAGCATATAGGCTAAATGTAATATTCACATTTAGCATTGTTTAGTATTTATGTAAGGGTAAAAAAAACAACCACTTTAGATCCTAATTTATTTGGGATTAAAAATTGTGTAAATGTCATTCTATTAAGGTGTTTAATTATTCCGAGGCTTACGATACAGAGCACTAAAGGAAAGCTACGAAAGCTAAAGGCGATGTCACAGAGTGATATGTCCATCCGCCTCACCTTTAACCCCATTGACTAAAGACCATCCGTGAAGATCCTACGGCTCATTCCGTTTATTCCATTTGTTTGTGTTTGGCAAGGAGCAGCTCTGCAACTATCTTTGTCACATCACATCGGCGAAACCCCCCAGCCGTCTCTCCCAAGAGTGATTAATCTTCTAACACTAATTAGATATTTGCTAATTAGCATCTGACATATGAGGGGAGGAAGAGAAACATTTGCATGCGGACACGGATGGCTGCAGTCGGCAAATGCCGGGCTCAACCCCACCGAAGTGTGATCGATGGAGTTAGGGACACGGAGCACCTCATGGAGCAGGATATTCAGGTGTCAGAATGCCTGCTGGGTGATCTACCTGCATATAAGAGAATGT
This sequence comes from Meda fulgida, assembly GCA_030578275.1. Classification (NCBI taxonomy): domain Eukaryota; kingdom Metazoa; phylum Chordata; class Actinopteri; order Cypriniformes; family Leuciscidae; genus Meda; species Meda fulgida. The sequence goes on along the minus strand of CM060636.1, from coordinate 18,127,843 downwards.
CAACGTCCAGGGGCTCAGGCATTATTTTATTCATTTTCAAATGAAGTCACCCCCTATGTTTCAAATGAGCACCGTCTAGATTTTAATGACCATCGTGGTTGAAACCTGGATCTGAAAGGGCATTAATCTGGATATTGCCAATTTGCAGGAAGCCTGGTGGGAGAAAATCAGCAGGATTTTGAACCTCTATCTTCGCCTACACAGTTTCTTTCTGTCCATATCCAGCTCATTTATATGCCTTCATCAATTAATGACGACAGCTTATTATCATTTCATTGTGAGGGTTAAAAGATCTGCAGCAGATGGAGAAATGCTACCTGTGAAATTGATAAAGCTGAGCCATTATCAGACTTGTAGATTATAGTGCAGAAAGAATGACTGCTTTGACCCCGCTTCACTGAGTAAGAAACAGACAGGGTTTTTTATAGTAAGCTGGCACTAAATGTATATGATATTACTGTACACTCGTCAGAAAAAGTTATTGGGAATCATTCCTGCCAAGGGATGGGAATTGTAAATAATAAAAAACTGTTCTAGTTCCTTAATAATCATTTCTTTATTTATTCAAGAAAAAGAAGATATTTAAAAAGAAGGAATTGCAATTCCATAGCAAAATATTAATTAAAAATATAATTTCAATAATAAATACACTACAGTTCAAAGTTTTGGGGTTAGTAAGATTTTTTAAAAGAAATTAATACTCTAAATTGGCAAGACTGTATTAAATTGATAAAAAGGTTCAGTAAAGACATTTACGTTGTTGCAAAATCATTCTAATTCAAATAAATGCTGTTCTTTTGAACTTTCTATTCATCAAAAAATCGGTTTCAAATAATTTACATCAATAGAATGATTTATGAAGGATTATGCGACACTGATGAAGACAGCTATTTTAAATTGTAATAATATTTCACAATATTTTATTGTATTTTTGATCAAATAAATGCGACCTTGGTGAGTATAAGAAAATATTCTTAAAATAAAAATGGAAAAATGTTACCAACACCAAAATTTTGACCAGTAGTGCATATTTGAAAATTGTGTACTGTTTTTTTTTTTTTAATCATGTCAAGAGTAATTACTTTTCTTTGCCTATGTCCACACTGTCAGTCTATATCCGATTATTTGTGTATCTGATTGGAATCTGATGTTCATAATTGACTAACCACACTCGGGTCGGGTCCTTCCATACGGCCTAGCCTTGTCACCAGGGCTTATCATTCACTCATTTCACTCCGAGCAGAATCAGTATTATAACGTTTCTGTTCATGCGTTTCTTATGTAACATTATTATTCCGAAAAAGGTTTGATTAGAAAAAATACTGGTTAATGATGTTATTTTTTTTGCCTATACTTTATAGCAGAGCTTGAATTGAACTTTATACTAAGAGCTTGTGCACTGTGACTAAACCGTGTTTCACGAGTTCACACTTACATACAATTAAAGGGAATAAAGTATAATGCGTATTTGGCGTGCTGTCCGGGGGGAGGGCTCCGAGCTCAGAATTCGGCCTGAACGCAGAGTATTCCCCCCGTATGTAAAGTGGTTTAGGACTAGAAGAGTGCAGAAGGGGTGGCGGAGGGACGATGCTAAACTGTCAGAGAAATGAGTCTATATATACGCGTTTTAATCATGATTGCTGAGTGCTCTCCACCCGTGTTAATTATCTGAACGTGCTTC